>JABFPB010000782.1:0-31778 GCA_022817645.1 Ceratoteleas bidentatus
ATATTCTTCTTATAAGTGGAATATTCTTATTATGAGCGGAATCTTCTTAGCGTAAAAGGATTTTCTAACCATTTTTTTCAGTGATTCATAGTTTCAAATTTCTTTAATGAAAAATACTCAAGATAAACATTCGATACAGTTCTTCAATTAT
This sequence comes from Ceratoteleas bidentatus, assembly GCA_022817645.1. NCBI lineage: Eukaryota > Metazoa > Arthropoda > Insecta > Hymenoptera > Scelionidae > Ceratoteleas > Ceratoteleas bidentatus. The sequence continues at coordinate 152 of JABFPB010000782.1, forward strand.
TGTAATACAGAGGAATACATTTGAATTTAATTTAAATGTAAACATCATTCATTTTTACACTTTCTCGCAAAGAAAATTAGACAGGAAAATATTTTTGATCTCTTTGTTTCATAATGATTTCTTTGAATGCTTGACATTTTCATTTTTGTGACAAACTTTTTGAGAAATAACCAATTTAACAAAGTCATTTTAATTTAATTTACGATAATCAGTGGATTATGTTAATAATATTAAAACAATCCTAAACTTCTCACTGAAATTAAAATAAGACCGCGTGTCATTAACAATAAAAAAATCTGTAGAAAGTATTGATTTGTCTACAGATTTTTTATCGCCATTGAAATAATTTTAAAAAAGTATATTTAAATTTTTTATTTAAAGGCTTCTTACTTACATGATATACAATTCAATTTGATTAATTAATTATTTTTGCTCACAGATGTAGTGTGAGCAAACATATTTCAAAACTAATTTTGAAATATTTGATTGAATTTAACAGTGTCGAAAAAATAAATGTCGAAGATACTGATATCGTTATAAAATTCATTAGTTATAAAATTCATTAGGTCTTAAGGCTACTTCGTTCCAGAAACTTACGGGGAATTATTACCCTATTTTTTCTTAACTTATTCGAATCAACATACGTATGTTTGTATGTTTTTTTCGGTGCTATCGGCAACATGTCACGAGGGTTACACAAGCACAATGTTTTCTTTACTCTTTCCTCGTTCCAAGTTTCTCCAAATGTATATAATTTTAATTGTCACTCAGGCCCGACACTTGAAAACATATAACGTTTACATCGTAGCACACAACATCTCTTCATTTTTTACGCGCCGTTTGACTTCATAGTAATTATTTTCCACGAAGCCTCACAGCTGCGCAATCATCAACGAGCGCCATTGCGACGTCCAACTCCGGACCTAACGCGAGATCGAACTTTTTTATCTAATCAATTAATATCTACATGCGTTGCTCCGTGCAATAACCATGTATCTTTTTTTACACATTTTCACATAATCCTATCAATCACCGTAATCTCTCGAACTGAATTGAAACCAATCAACCACTCCTTTTTTCTCAAACTTCATAAATTTTTCAATATTACACTCCGATCGCCACATTCATTACACGATTTCCACATTTTTTTCTCGAAATTAAAAAAATGTCTTATTCTTTCCCACTCATCGTCCTTTACCTTCGAAGTTCATTTTTCTCACAAAAATTCACAAAAAAACTATAATTCCAAGCCACTATTGTTCTAATTTCACAACATTTCGTCCACTTTTCGATTTTAACACACACCCACCATCCTTATATCGTCGAACGTAAGCACCAACGATCCAACAAACTCGCAGCACAATTCTGCCCGACAGTTTCTCGATCGCGACTCGGACACACGTGGAAAAATTGATGTGCGAAAAAATCGAATATCGCCGATGAATCATTTTCGTGCATATGGCGCTGGGTCCGGGCGCGATGGTGGGGTGTTTTTTAGGGCGCCGGGGGTGGGGGTCGACGCATCGGCCTTATTGGCTGCCGCGCGAGGGGTGGTTTTTACTCGAGCTGGTCCGAAGAAAAAAGGATCCGAGCACAAAACATGCCTGACCAAGTGAGTGAGCGCAGTCACCCCTGATTCGGGAGGAAAAAAGCCACGTCTCCAATAATAGAAACGTTACCCTGAACTCATCCGTTGGGCACGTTCAAAACATCGCGTGCATTGTTAGAGACTAGAATGGACGGAATCTCGTAGATTCTCCATTTTCGAACCCGTGGAATCAGATTTCGGGGTCTTTAATGCTCCGCTGATACCCAACCTTCTTCTAGCCATTGTTTCGCGAAATTGATGCAACGTCGGGGCGTTTTGCAAAGCAAACACATTTACCGAAGTTTCGCCGAGTTGCGTTGCCACGATTTTCGGCGAAGAGGTAACGCGATTGCCGAAAACGCAATGAGACCGGAGTGCCGGCTAATGAAATCGATTATCGCTATTATCGAAACGCGCCGGCGAAAAATGAAACCCAGTGGAACGTTAATTCGCGCGTCGCCTTTCACGAGCGCTGAATTTAAAAGTCATCCCGATTCGCCGCACGCCAGTGATTGGACTCAAATTTCACAAACAAAGCGTTCGCTTATTTATAAAAATGACGGGGTGCATAGGTCTGTCAATAGCAATAAAGCTATAAGATAATTGACCTGTGCATTAAAATTTGACTCTACACTGCACTGCGAGCGATTATAATCGCCGCTAAATACACGTCATCACTTCTGCTCGTACTTTTCTTCGCGAAAAATGGATTGCTACATAGACAATTTATATCGTTAAACCAACGATCCCGGATCGCTAATTCGGATACCTTCCCACCGCGATGTAACCCCCAAAAATCCATCTCGATTGGATTCCAGATATAACAATCAACGAAAACGATTAACAGTCCGATCGACACAATCAATCCACTCCATCAATCATTCCCCGACATCAAACCGTCGACAGACGACCGTCGATAATTTCTAATCAGCGAAACTCGCGTCGCCACTTGTTCGGCGAATCATTCGATTTCGGCCACGAAAGCTCGATCGATTTCCGGATCGGCGAATGACTGTTTCGTGATTGCGCCGACTGCTTTCGACGAATCGCGAAAGAAAGAAACGATTTGCGGACCTCGGGGTTTTTGAGGAAAAGTTTCGCCGGCAACTTGGTATCGATTATTTCCACCTGACGTAGTGAACGTCGGCGCCAATTTCGTTCGGCCAAGAGGTTTTCGTGCCACCGTTAACCGTAAATAGTCATCCGGGTCGCCTCGGCTCATAGCACACAAAGTCTGTCGCAAGCAAAGAGAGACATTAAATTTGCACGATGCGGCAAGAGCCCGGCATCATTATGGCGTGACATGCCTCGGCAAGGGGGTGGAACGTGCTTCTCGCTGCCGCGTGATATTGAATTATCGATGACCATCACATATTTAGGTGCTTGTGCGTTGTCGCCATCGCTTCGTCCGTGCACGTCGGTTTAGCGAACTGAATCGACAGCTCGCGGCACGATTCGTGTACTGTAATTTCACTGTATATACCCGACACGCTCGCCCAACCTTCAACCACAATATATTGACAATGATATTATCCATGGGAAACTCCCTTTTAATACTTGTTTTGCGATGCAGTAATGCGCACAAGACGGCCATTTCGCCATGCATTATCGCAAAAAAGGAGACGTGCACTGCGAATTTCGATCGGCCAATTGTTACCTGCCGCGCTACGGCTCGTTTGTTATTTCAACGCAAGTCCGGCGAAATCGATTTTCGACGACTATTTCGCTGTTTGGTGGTTTTTCTCGGATGCCCATGTCGGAAGGGTGGCAGACTGCCTTCTAATTTTCAGACTGCGACGATTCATTGGTGAAATCTTCGCGAAACCCGGACGGACTGCCGCCGGAATTATTTATCTCGGATTCTGAAATTTCGACTGACGTCTCTGGAATGCTGATACGCCGGAAGAATTTGAATGAAAAGTCGCGCGCTATGCCACAAGAATTAAGATCAGTTTTGTCAAATGAATGGTTTGAATAGCTGACCGAATACTGGTACGCGAGAAGGCGACTTCGAGAATGCGAAGAAATCGTGGCGCGAGGGCGAAAAGGATACCGTACGGGAAAAGGTTGGAAGTAGTGAGATATGCGCACAAAAGAAGAAATGAGCAAACTTGTTATGGGATGGTCACGGGTCGGACAAATGAGTGATTTCGGCACTTCCAACCAGCGTTTCTCCAGAGTTCTTTCGATCGATCAAAAATAAGTTAGACTTTGGTTCAAGTTTCTTCTGCTTTGTATGGTAAACGGATGGAGCTAATAGAAGAAGGCGAATTACGGAAAGTATTTTACTTATTGGTAAATCACATAATTGTTGTCGTTTGTCTTGTCTGGAAGGTGAAATATATTGGCCAACGATAAGGACTTAACATAGTTTCAAATCGTTTACATCGTTTACATGGCTAGCACCCTAACATATAAAGACCATTACCCTGATAGAACATAAATTTGATATACATCTAGTATATCAAATTTATAAATTTACATCTACTTCTATAGGGGTAACAACCATTTGTGCCCAAAAAATATAACCTACAATTTCCAGCTTCGAATTTTTTAAAGTTCTACATTTTAGTGGGTGTTAATTTCAATGCATTCACCTGAAACTGATCTAGAGCATAACGCCCCAGGAATCAAGTTTGGATTGCGGAAAAGAGTCGAACGGATCCAAAAGTTTGCTGGAAATCTGAAGCGACGATTGAACGATGGATAAATTCGGGGGTAGTGTCGATGTGCGATCACAATAGTTGGTGCACAAAGAGCAAGAATCGATTGACGAATAGTCGGGTGCCTTCCGGGCTTCGGGTGTGTTCGACACATTCTCGTTTGCCAGCGTAATCTGTAGACCGACTCTGGCATGCTCGAATGCAATGTCGGCAGGGGCGGCTGAAGGCGCGTCGATCGACTATTTCTACGTCTCTCCCTTTCGTGCTTCGGAGCATGTTTGGGGTATATCCGCACGATTCTAATACTATTAGGCGGTGTTCCATTACGCATTGACAGATGTACGGCGATCTCTGTTTGGATTTGCCCGCAGCTGCATCAATTGACAGGCCAAACTCGAAAATCCGCAACCGGAGGGGCCCGATGATTTTTCAATAGCGCCACTGACGCGTCCGACACTCGACCTCGCGACCCAACAAATTCAACACGGAAGCACAATTGTCCGTGACACTTCCAAACCAGATTTCCGCCAATTTTTGAATCAACGTCGAGCGATCGGAAACGACTTCTTGATTAATTTAGCCTGCTGAGCTTTGGGGGAAAATTTCGCGGTACTAGTCTTCTGTCCATACGCGATGAACGTTGAAGGTATAATTCATGAAAATGAAGTTTGATTTTAAACTGTATTTTAATTATATGCTGAGTGGTGTATAACCTAGTATCGATTTTTAATTGATTGTTTTGAAATAAAAAAAAATGGTTTTCAATGTAAAAAACTAATGTACACGTAATTTACACATAATTTCTTAAAATTTGGTCATGGTCAGTTTTGCAAGTTCTAGAATAGACTTATTTAAAATGAAGACTGATAATTAAGCAACTCAGATATCCTGGACATAGACAAATGTAGATCAATTAATAGTAGTTGAAAATTGAATGATGCAGCCCGAAATTATTCTAAAGCAAAGCTGTAATTTTCACAATAATATTAATGGATATTGAACGTCTCAGACCTAGCTAGTTTAAACGAATTGAGCATTAATAAACAATATTATGAATAAAGAACGCATTTTTAACGGTGTATAGATATGGTATTGTTGAATAACTAATAAAACTTTAATAACGGTTTTTTTTAAGAATATGAAAATGTTGATGAAAATTAATATTAAACAGAAAAAAACTATTCTACACTGACGAATGACACGTTTTTTCTACGTATGTAGATAGACTTGCTTACATTTTCTGCTATAAAGAGATTGTTTCAGTGACATCTAGAATAAGGTTCGTTCGTCGAAATTGGTATATATGATTGCAAAGTAGCATTCATACAACGTTTTTAAGTAGCTATACAAAAATTAATAATAAAACAAAATAATACGTTCTCGACATGGGAAGTAAAGCTTTGTATCTGTTACCCTTAGTACGTTTCTTTTTATCCCTGTGTCACCGTGTTTTCGAGCAAACGTCGATGTTTTCACCCTTCTTGTCTCTGCGTTACGTATATAACAAGGTTGTTTCATAATTAACCGACGTAATGACACCTCAGTACACGCGACAAACGAATTTCTCGTAAATAAATGCTTCAAACATTTCACTTCAGCAGTAATACATTCAATATTTCTGGATGATACCAATCGAGAAAAAGAAAATTCATGATTAAACATTTTTTTAAAGTACAATAACTTTAAAGTGCGTGCAAAAATAAACGAAAGCACCATTTTTTAGTTTGTATGTTTTGCATCAACGTTATACGAATAATTGTGAAATATTTCAGCAATTCAAAAATTAAGTAATATTTTAAACATATATTTGCAGAGATTACCATATTGTCAATTTAATATTTCTCAAACACGTTAAAACATAGATTCAATCTGTTCCAGTTATCGAAAATTCGTGCAAATGATCGGAACTTCTCCAATTAAACGAAAAGAGTAGATTGCTATTAGATTTACCGTCGTCCCGCGAATAAACGTCACGAGTATGAATCGACTGATTTAAATGCATTATGAATAGGCGTCATATATTTGCCTGGAGATATGAGCTAGATAAACTATATTGGCTAGTCGCGGACGGATATTTGGCAAACTTACAATGGCCAAGTAACGTGATCTTCTCGACTTATCTTTTCTGTTATGCCTCAACGGTACATGACATAGAATTAAATGTTCGCTGTCCAAATATTTGCCTACGTGTTTTAAGGCGCCAGAGATAAATTGGTCCGCGAAAAATAATTTTTGACTTTACACTTGCGAAATTAGACTCGACTGGCCGCTCAGTTAGATTCCATGACACGAGGCGGCATTAAACGATAAGAACCGAACTGCGAAGAGATAATCTGCGTCACGCAAATGTTGCAACGATAACGACTATTTTTGTCCGCAATTGTTTGTCGCAATTTGTCTCGACACACGGCTGTGGGAAAATCGGAAAGTGCCAAGTTTGATATTTCACTGCCTGTTTCGTGTCCATTGATCGAACGCGATTTCGATCATTGTTTGCGTCCGCTTAGTTGCGCTGGTTAAATACAAAAACGCTTTTGAAACGAGCAGTGTTTGGTGTCGCATTACGGCAAATTGCAGTTAGCGGTGAAAACGATTGCCGGATTCGGTTAAAAACAGTGCGATTCACAGACGAAAAGTCGGGGAACCGTTTCAACTGCTGGAATGGATATTAATTTTGTGCAGAAGTGCGCGATAAGACATACGTAATTGCGTTGCGGTGAGCCAGACGAACAGTGTTTTCGGAATCAGTATCACTATCTACGACGTTGTCGGGAAGCAACGCTACTTAATTCAATCATACTCGGCGTATCTACTAATTATCGCACGTGCCTGCTGGAAATTACGGTTGCTTGAGGGATTCAAGCACCAGGCTGACCTTTACAGCGGAGTGTAGCGCAAGTCGTTCGTGCGGTAACACTAAGCTAAGTTACATGACTTGGACGTATTAACCGGCTTGTTGAGGCTCGCGAACACCCGACGCCGAATCGCAATTAAAAACACATTTTCACCAACTCGCAGTTCTGTCGTCGCTAGTTGCTGAGGAAGACGATGTTAATCATGAATTAAGTCTTGAAAGATTTAATTATAATAATCTAATCAAACATCCCAGTTAAAAAATTCTATCGGATAACATTAGGACCGGTTCTAATTCCCCATGAGAACATAAGGTTTTTAAAACGTGTTCAGAAGGTTTCGTTAGAAGTTTTACAAACGTCTTTAAAAGGTTCAAAACGTTTTAAAATCGTTTAAAAAACGTCAAAATGTTCACTTTGACAAGTAGTACCTGGAATGCTTCTGATTTGAGGTTAGAACGATCTTTACAGTGCGTACTTAAGCACAGTCGAACTGTAATTTCACAGTTCCCCTTTAAAATTAACATATATTCACTTGCAACAGTGCAGTTGCAACCTTTTCACACTGTATTTTAAAATGAAGATAAAAAACAATTATCGCCCGACTATCATGTCCGTTGCCTCAACAATGTACCAGTTACGAAAATTCGATAAAAGCATGACTCGTTGGCGAAACATCCTGCGTGTGAGACCGAAAATGATAAGAGCATTGCAACTCGGCGGTAAACAAATGAAAAATACAAAGTATACGAAGAAAAGGCCGGTATCGGATATCGATCTCGGATTCCCACGCGCGGCTCGTTCGTATTGCGGCTTCACTTTCTTGGCGCGCGTTTTGTACGCGTATCTTAAGCGAACGGTAGCGGAACCGACGAACAGCGCCAAGCGGCTTAAGAAATGGCGATGGTTAATTAATGGATCGGCACGCGAGAGTGATCCCAATGGGGTCACCTCGTCTCGTTCCGCACAACGCGGCCGCGCTCGTTTGTCTTCGTCTGCGTGCGCGCTCGCGGGCCCCTATTGTGGTCGGCCTGTTTTGTCCCGTCAGTCCCAGTGCGCAATGCGATATCTACGCTTCCTTTCGGTGCCTGTGCCTTTGGCCTGTCCCGATGCCGCCATTGCCGCTCCTCCACGCACACCGAGCCGAGGCATAATCTACTCCGCGCCACATCAACCAGCCACGTGTATGTCAAATGTGAAATTTTGCACTGATATACGATGTTTTCACTGGTGATGTTTGGCAATGAGCGATTCAGGAAACGAAGAAAAGATTCGGGCAATTTTCAATGAGAAGTCATCCGGAATGTCACCAATTTTGAGATCAGATTTGAAGGATCTCAAGAATTTTAACATTAGGTCAAAATACCAAAATAAGTATATTTTCAAAACTAAGAAAAATATAATATGGAATAAGGATAAAGAACCATGGTAAATGATGATTGAAAATAAAGATTGAAAACCTAACTAAAATTGCAATTTTTTATTTGGGTAGCACATTTATTTATATTTGGGTAGCTTATACATTTAAATGATGTGTTCAGTTTGCTTGAATATGAACACATTATTTTTCCTAATGCTTCCTGATCTATTTTTATCTGGATATAATAATGTTTTTTGACATTATTTATGCAATTTTAACGATGAGAGATTATCTATTTCAATTAAAAACTACATTATCCAACTTGTGAAAAATTATACTAGCAAGTAAATTTCATCCGCATATGAAGATCAGATATTCTCGTCTTACATCAACCTTCCCTTATTCTCTCAAATCAGATCGACCGGTATTTCGCAATTTTTCGACAAAAAACCGCACGCGCTCAGCCGCGCGGTTTTCCATAATTTTCCACACTGCAGGATTCCGCGTCCGTGGCAACTGCGTAACGAGTTTTACGTCGAGTTTCATTGTTTCTTACACACCAGCGTGCAACTACACCTTGTGGTTAGTTCCAGTGACTAGTTCTATTGTCGGCGCGGCGCGTCGCACGGATCGCATTACAAATCAATACGATTCCGTCGAAGCGGACTTTCGCCGCGCGATCCTGGTGTCGCGCGACCGAAAACAGTGTAACTATACCGAAATCGCGCGATGACGTAAATTCGTTTAAACGGCGCACAATGAGCGGAACAGGTATGATCTTTGGCTCGGGATTTGGAGCTATTCATTTTTGTCGGCATGCTAAATCCTAAAGGAGTCTTGAAGCGGGACAAGTTCCGAAGGCGAAGAAGACTGACGGGAGAGTTGTTTTGCGATTGACAATGTCTCGCCGTCTTTCTTTTTCTCGGTCTCTGTCTTTCGACTCGGCTGAAACGCCAAAAAGGGCCACGCCAAATAAAACCAAAACGCCAAAAGAGCCGAGGCACGTCTAAAGAATAAGGTACACCTCGAACCCTTTCCACGGCCAAGCGGCGAGCCTCTGTCGCGCCGCTTTTATATGGGAACAGCCTAATTACTGCCCTATCGAAGCGCTTTCTAGGACGTCCAGAGATCGGATTACGAGGCTCTTAATCGCGTGGACGCGTGGATGTCCCACGCCGGAAATAATTTTAAACAATCTTTAACGGTGCGTGTGCGTCGATGGGAAACGAGCGATCGCGCCGAGTTCGGCGGTTCGAGTGGCCGGATCGGGTTGCCGAGTGTCGGCGAGTTATTAAGATTCAATCCAGATCAGTCGGATTTCAAAAGTGGACAATGTGGGCCGCGACGATTTTGCATGCCGACATTGTGCAGGTACTTTTTGTCGGCTCAATTGGCAGAATCAATTGAACAATCTTGTGGTCCTTCGAGCCGGACGAGTTCGAGGATTGGAAGTTCGTAATTGAATAGGGGAGATCAAAGTATTGTTTAATTTAAATAATTCTGCTAATATACTCAGCACGAAAAAATTAAATTAAATTAAATTACCACCGGAACGTCTTCCTCGCATTTTGCCATTCCCCACCCTCGCGCCGCAAGTGTAAATCCTAATTGAATACAACTAACCAGTCACTCACTCGTGACCACCGACTCAAATAATTGCAAACGCTGCTCGCACTCAAGGATAATTCTTAATTACAATTTCAATTACAACGTCCGCGAACTGCGGCACCTTACGTTCCGCTTGACTTGCGAACTATTGATTTCCAAATCCATCCGCCCTCGTGCCTGGCCGCTCGCGTCTCCCTGAAAAAGCACATATAAATCAAAACAGAATGCAAAACAAAATTACGCGTTCCGTCAAAGTAAACGTCGGCTTAATTCAAGCGTACAAGTAAATTAAGAGCGTTTCGTTCTCGCAGGGGTGGCTGCGCCGATGATGCTGCAATCAGACGGGAAGACGAGGAAGGCGGATAAAGCGGGAAAGAGGCGATCACTGAAAAACAGGGCCAAAAAAACGGAACTAAACCGACGCAAGACTGAATCAATCCTCTCACGTTCGCGGATTCGCGCTTGGGGGCACAATCAGGGCGGGGGAAGTGGGGTGCCGGAGGAAAAGCGAGCGAGAGGGAACGCGCGACAAGGACGCGCAGAGAAGCATGAAAAACAGCGAAAATTTGCAACGTCACTTGGTGGCATCGGGGTGTGTAAATTTGCGCGGATCGATCCGTGCGTGCGCGAGGAAGTCAAGTAGCTCAGCGGCAACGACGCCCGGAACAAACAAACAAGCGAACAAAAAGTGGATGCCGTCTTCGCGGCGCCACCCCGCACATCGGACGCGAACTTTCGAATACCGCTCGCTTCTTCACCGTCAATCGCGCGCGCCCAACTTTCCAAGTTTTTCGGACCCGATCGCCGTTTCGATTTCCATTTAACGGCTACACCATCGGGCGATTGCAAAAGCGGTGCGCATCTTATCGGAGATCGTTCGGGGCGGATAATTGCCTACGCGTAAATACGCGGATATGTTAATTGAATTATCCGTCTTTGCGGATGCCGCTTCTTCGAGCTAGTCACTTAGGGAATAGAATGGCGCGGGATTGTTGTTTGTTTTGCAGACGATTCGATTAAGTACAGCGCTGTTGAGGGAATTCAAAAATGCGATGTTTTGGCAAAATGCTAAGCGAATTATTGTTATTGGGGAATCTTGTTGGGATCGAGGGTATCGCTGAAAGCTGATTGGATTTGATGGAGGGGGGAGTCTGATTGGCTGGTGATGAAGAGTTTACGGAAGGTTTTGGTTGAGAGTTATTGAAGGAAGTGTATCTTTTGTTGATCTGTTTTGATTCGTTTTTTCCATTTGCTGTTTAAGTTATTTCGTTAGAAATTGCGTTAAAAATGTATATCAAAACTCTGAAAAAACTCTGAAAAAGTGCTGAAATTGGGTCTTTTACTGGAAAGTTTGTAAATCTATATTGCAGAATTTCGCATATTTTCGCAAATTGAACACCCATACAAAGCGGCTTGTGAAAAGATTACAAAAAAGTCTGATATGCAGCCTTTTCACAAACTGGGAAAGTTCTGCAACATTTTGTAAAAATTTGCAAAATTTTGAACGGGTTTGAAATGCGCGAAAGTCTCCGAAATTCTGCAATATATATTTGTAGACTTTCCCAGTAAAAGTCCTAATTTCAGTACTGTTGCAGAATTTTTTCAGTGCTTTGTAGGGTTTTATAGAGTTTTGCAGAGTTTTACAGAAATTTTAAGAGATTACCAGAGTTTTGCAGATTTTTCCAGAGAAATTGCAGAATTTTTTTTCAACCAGGGAACAAATAGATCCACTTAAAAAAATCTAGAAAATCCACGCAGAAATCGATAGATTGTATTTCTACTTACATGTACATACACTCTAAAAAATATTCAGTTACTGTAGATGGAATCTGGCAATCATATCATTTTTTAATTTTCATATAACAATCATATAATACAGTCATATAATTTTGACAGATTTTGGACAAAAATCGCATAGGTCCAAATAGATCCTACTGGTTTCTAATAGTTCTTTTTAACAGGGCAATATTAATAACATAACAATATTTATTTTTCAGTGATTAAAATTGTAAATCTAATTCAACGGTAGTTACAGTGAAACATTTAATGCCCGTCAAATTTCATTTTTAACGCCATAACTTATTGCTTAAAGCATTTTCTACAAACATATAAATTTAAACAAGATTTAAACAAGATTATCTGGAAAAATGTTTTTTTGTATTTCACATTTTTATTACCTGACTTTCGAATAATTTGTCTAAAAAAAGGTACATCACATTGTTGAGTATAAAAAATAATGAAAAACATAGTGAAATTGGCCTGTTGTATGTAGTTTATCAATCAATAAATCGCAATTCGAAAACGAAGTACAAAATTAAAATTAAGCATTTCTGCCTCTTAAGAAATGCTTACGGATAGTAAACTACAATACAAATATTCTTAAAACAATATAACATTTTAACATTCTAATATTTCAGAAGAAAATATTTTCTCTGAAATATATGTATATGTATATGTTTTTATTTAATTTTTATCTCTATATTACGACAAAAATAAAAGAATCTATTGATTGAACAAATAAACTCTTAAGCATTTCCTATTAAGTAACATTCTCAAAAATTAATTGTTTAGCAATGTAGTAATCACTCCTCTACTTTTTTTGGTCGATTAGTTTCAAGGTACATTACTCCGACACTCAGCTTGCCATGAAAATTATGTCTGAAAATTGAATTCAAGTAGAATTGAGCTATGAACTTGTTCCTCTAGAAGTTAAGTCGCCTAAAGTTCTGGCACACTTCTTAGATAACAACCCAGTCTTGGATAAACTTTGAAGGTTTTGAAGACTAGCGCTTCCGTTTAATGGGAGAAACTGCACGACGATATTCTTTAACGGTGATATATAAAAAATAAAAATGCAGTAATAATATATAATATACCTTACACACGACGAAGTCGAATACACACCTCGCACTGAGAATCATATTGTAGCAGATAGTATCTACATTGTGCTTAACTTCACTTATCACAGATATAAGCTTCAAAGTAGGCGTGTAACAAATTCCTAGCAATTTCTAGTAATAATAGGAATATTACTAGAAATTGCTAGGAATCTTTTTAATAATTTACGAATTATTAAAAAGATGAGGTGAAACCGAAAATACCGAATAGTACAACCAAATTTCGTAATACAAAATTGTTTTCGTCATTTTTTCATTCATTCAAGTTTCCGAATTCGGGTACGAAATATTGTTCTGAATAATTATGACATTTTTAAAATATATTAGGAAATTTTTTAGGAGAACTTTTTTGACGGAAAAAATCTGTGTTAAAAAGGAATCGAACTCACGATTTTGCGTCTTAGAAATTGTCTTTCGTCTCACTACCGGCCAGCAAGTTTCTTGTGAACCGTTTTTAACGCTTTATTGACATAAATTCAAACATTTTAAATATATTTCTTTCATTTCAATATCTCCTTATGTTAGTTCAACGAAGTGATACTTACAAGAAACTCGGTGGCTGAGTGTTTATAGAATAGACACGAGATTGTGGGTTCGATTCCTTCTTCAACGAAACATTTTTTCCGCCAAAATTGTCGCAACAGAATTTTTCCTAATTAAATTAGCTATTTTCATATTAATAAACATTTCTGAAAAGTTTCGGTACGTTTCCTAACCCAGTTGAGAAGCTTCCTAATACTCATTGATATAAAAATTTCATATTATAAAATTTTGCAATTTTACACTATAAAAACCAGGTGTCTAATTTTAAGACACTGATAAAATAGGCGGCAAAAGGGTCTTGAATCAAGACATTTTTCACTAAATAGACACCATAAATGTATAAATATATAAAAATTAAACTCTTACAAAGCTTTTGTCTAATGTCTTACTTGCTTGTACAATGTCGCATTTCATAATGATTCCTAATTACTTGTTGTTATTAGGAACTTTGAAGAATCTTTTCATTACAATATCAACATGTTTTACAATCTCTTTTCTCCGTTTATTAACTATCGAATACCTCAACCTGACCATCTTCGACATTAACCATCGTTATTTTCATCTTCCCTTTTTCATATTAACCTGATTATTACATCCAAAAAATAGTACTCCAATGTAAAATAAATTACTCAAAAATGGAAAGCACGCTTGCAAGAAGTGACGCGACGGAGAAACGCAAAGTTATTCCCGTAACTTCGCCCGCTTATGCAACAAAGTAAAAGAGCGTGAGCACATGTGCGGGAAAGCCGGTCACCTTCCGTGTGCGGGTTTTCGCGATTTTCAACGCGCGTGTAACAACCCGCGGAAGCCCGCGTTGATTGGTGGGACGACGTCACGCTCGGCGTCGCGGTCCTCTCGTTTCTCATGTCGCGGGCGGCGGTAAAAGGCAAAGCGCGAAACACAAAAGCGAGCGCGGCTTTTCCGGGACGGCGAAGCCTCGTTTGCTCTGGCGTTAAATCCAACCGTCCGATTTACGGCGCCTTTCCCCCCGCCGGCTCCTTTTTCTCGTTTTCCTTCGTGCGATACAAACTCTTTGCTCGCACTTCTTTCATCTGCAACTTTTTCGCTCGCCCGAAAGGGAAACTAGCCGGCGCGCTCGTCACGCATATGCTGCGCGCGACCTTTTGCATCAAAAGCTTTGTTTATGGCCCGGAGAGATTTATAGACTGGAGCTACCGATATAGCTTCTATCCGGCACTTTATCCGCGACGGAATCTTCGCTGATGAAAATGAACTTTTTCGAGACGGGCCTCGAACGCTGAAATACGATCCGCCTTTGCGATCGGAGCGCCGCCGTCGTGATGCCGGGAAAAAAGATACCGCGAAAGTGGAATGATTGAATGTACCGCGATTTTAGTTGTAGCTGGACACATGAATGCCGATAGTTGCGAGAGTACGGCGGCTAGAAAAAGGGGCGTCTTTGCAGTCCTGTGTAAAGACGTTGGACATTTTGTTCGGAAAAACATTTTCTTCTGCACCAATTCTTGGTTTCTTTAATAAAAATTATACTTTTTATATTTGTAAGAAATGAATTTTTTTAAGAATACGAATATTAAATGCCATGGAATCTAAAAAGGTTCTGTTTTAATCTGTTTACAATTTGTTATGAAATAATGAACAACCCACAATACTTAGTAAAACAATATTATTATTAATTTAAATATAAATTTCATGACAGTTTATTATTTATGTTATTTATTCATGTCATTTATTTAGTCTTTTATTTAGTTTTCTAAGTAAAGAAAAATAAAAGCTATCACTCCAGCGAAACAATAATTATTAGCGTAACTAAAACTTGAGAAATCTAGTAAACTAATATACTGTGATCTATACATGATTTCAAAATGGAGACTGTATATAAGGTACCAAATTTTTCAGTTGTTAATGATCTAATATCAGTTTTCAGTTGCAAATATTCTTGAATACGTAATTAAATTTGTATTTTTATTGCAATTTTAATGAACTTGATTGAATAATGATATACTATTAATATTTTCTTAATTCAAGGCATGAAACCGTATTTTTTGTAATGAAAATGCAGTTCAACTGACCAATGGAATTATGGATGAAATGACAAATCACATGGTCGTTACTTCAGGTTTGAGATTGTTAAGGATGTTACAGCAATCAAGTTGGCATCTAAATGAAGTGATATGTGGAAGTTTATGATAATTAGTCTCGACTGTATGTCATTTGAAGAATTTATCTTATTGATTGTAAGTTGTTTTTTGCAAAACAAAAAATATAGTTAAATTTACACAAATTGGAGGGAATACAATGGAATAGCATTCTTCATATTTCTAAAACATGAACCAATTAAAGGTTTTTAGGTGCATAAAATATAGATGCATAAAATATATTTTGTGTATAAAATATCAGCAAAATAGATTTATAGATCTGTATTGTATTATAAATTATATTATAAATACAAAAAATATTATTAATATTAATTGTAAAATAATTCGATTAACATTGCAGAAATTCATTTCAACGAAATAACGTCAATGAAAATTGACATGAATTGCACATGAACGGAGGTACATGAAAACATTTTGACATTATTGACAAAATTAGAGTATTAATTTTTATTTTTATTGCGTATAAATAAGCGAGAGCATGCAATTTAACGTAAACGCGAACCGTGCACGACTTTCTCTTCTAATTAGTATGCAAATGGCATTATATAAAACAGGACCACACTTGCCAACGGTAACGGCAATTGCTGTATGACTTTATTAACGAGTGCATAAAAAGCGTCGGATTTTCAGCGATTTTCTGGACATTTATACGTAGTCTGACGTTTTAAGGACTTTAATTATATTATTAAACGTATTGCGTAATGCGATGAGAGGCTCTTAACTGTACAAATTATTGGCAAAAATATTGCGTGCGATGGCAAGCAAACACATGTGCTCAATCTGTGGCATCTTTAAGTGCACCGGAATCTGAATATAAGGATTAATTTACGAATTGCATTTATGGCGTGCGGTGCGTATTTTCTGAAAGCAGAAAATTTGAGCTCGTAAAACAAAGTTCACCTACATTCTTAAATTGTAACATCTGCGTCGTCAACAGTTATTAACAGAATAATTTCAACTAGTATATTAAGAAATGACAGAAAAACGCTGTGTGAAAGTATGTGATTACTGAGTAGAGTTAATTTTGAAAAATTCAATTAAAAGGAATAGTCGTTACAAGATTGTTTCAATTACTGAAATCTGGTAGAATATGTAAAGAATCTTAATTAAAAAATTAGATCTTAGGTGAAAAGGGAATGTATTACCTTTTCACCTAACCAAAGACCTTTGTTGTGTGTCAACTTACAATTTTGATTTCCAGATGTCACTACTGTCACATTTGAAACTGTGAAAAATATTCCTAGTCAACAAACAGATTCCTTTAAAATCATTGATTTCCCATAAGCTGCAGACACCCTTCTCCAAATTTTCATTCAAGAATCTACATTTCCAACGACAACTGCCGATCTCCTCGAACATTCATCCAACATTCTCCTCATTGCAAACTCAACCCAAACTATTCCCGAAACTTCATTTTTCCAGATTCCCGGGCCCCCGGCCTCCCAGCTTGCCCCTCGCCACCAAAATCTCTCAATCGCGGATCGAAAAAGTTGAATCCGTCCAACAAAAACAAACTGCTCGCAAAAAAGCGCGCGCGCTCATGAAAAAACATCGATCGACAGTCCGAGCGTACATCATAAATATACAACAACCCCGCTAATACGGGACAACACTGTCATTGTGGTCACATTTGAACGACGTGCGTCAACCCCTTAATGACGCGCCTTATATAGAAAGGACGTGGCTCGAAAATACGAAAATATATCTCGGACTGTGTAGCCGAGACTACGCTTAACGCGCTGCTTCGGTAATAAAACGATTCACGAGCCTCGTCGCCGATCTCAGACCACCCCAACCTCCGCTCGATTATCGCTATCTCGTTCCCTCGATCTGGCCCCGCCGCCCCTCGCCCCCCGCCGCTCCCGCCGGTCCTCGTCCCTTATCCCCTCCCCTCCGACCGCGGGATTATCTCCCCGAAAGGAGCCAAGCGGCGCCGACCAGGGCGGGCCCGTCGCGCGTCCCGCCCCCCGCTTTTTTCGTCTCCGCGCGTCCCTTCTTCGGACACTCGTCAAATGTTTTTCGTCACAGATTATGACGCGGTTTGCGCGATTACGACCACCGCCGGGCGCACCTTTTTGCCCCGAAATCACCCGACGCGAAAAAAAAACGAACTCAACCATCTCCTTTTTCTCCCATCTCCCCCTCCCACCCTCATACCCTCCCTCCTTCCCCTCCGCCCGCCGGATTTCCCCTAAGAAGCCATTGTTTTTCCGGGAAAATGTCGAGTTTCCCGAGGTCGAGTCGGGAAAGGCGCGGAAAATGAAGGTGCACGTTGCCGCGCGTCGTTGTGACACTCTCCGCGCGAAGATCGACGGCCACGGCAGCGTCGAAAAGACGCGCGCTGGGAGGGGTCGCGCGCGCGGTAGTGGGGCGCCAATGGGCGGGGCCTCCCACGCCGCTTCCCCTCCGCGCGGCTTCGCCCCACTCCGCGGGCCGCGCTCCCTCTCCGTCGCTCCTTGTCGGCGCTCCTTGTCGCGCGCGCGTAGACGCGAAGTGCGTTCGAATCCGGACTGGACGTTGCGCGAATTTCAGCGCGATAAGCTCCAAGTTTTCGCGTCCAACACTTATTCGGTCGCTGTCGCAACGCCGCACGAACGATCCCGCGTCGTCTAATTAGGCGTTCTCGTCGGGACAGTCGCGCGGATTGGGTTCCTATGTGTTCTGGTTGGACGGTTCGGATTCGTCCGGTGGCTCGACGGCTCCCGTCTGTTTTGGCTTTTCTCGCAGTCGGGCTTTCCGCAGCGGAACAGCGCTCGGCTGCGAGCCCGATCGACGTTATGGTAATTGGATATAGTATTGCTAGTAGGAGATTTGTGTCGCGGGCAAGGGCTGTTGATTAATCACAGTTGGACGATGCTAATTGTGGCGCAGTTTCGCTGGTTCGAATCGAGTGCACGGAGGATGCAATGGTATTGAGATGCACGCGCTTTTCATGTGTTGCGATAGCGCGGTTATGTAGGCAGGTTGACTAAGTGGAGTAATTGGGAGGTAGGGAAGGTGGAAAAATTTGTGGCATGCTTGGTGTGGGATGACGATAGAGATTTGAGGGTAGGAAGCAGGAAGTGGGAGTTGTTTGTTTACGAAGGGAGGAGGAGAGGAATTTGTTGTAAGCGGTGAGAATGGAATTGCAATTGGAAGTGGATTTTGGGTGGGATTTTGAAGGAAGTTTTTGGGTGAATGAACGTGGATGGAAACTGAATTGATTATGTTTATGTAATCAGAAGGGGAATGATGCAATTTAGGTCGTTTGGAAGATTGTAAGGTGGTTTGAAGTCAGTTGTTTAAAATAATGTTTGTGATTATTTCATTTTGGAAGGGTTAGACACTGTTGGCGTCTCATTGAGGGAATCGTTTTTGGACAGGTTTTTGTGACAATATATAGTTGACTTTCCAATATAAAACTTATCTGAATTATGTATTAGGATCCTGAAATACATTAATGCATCAGAACTTGTAAGACGAGTAAGGATACAATGTAGGATGAACAGAAAGTTACAAGGAGGAAAAAGTTAGGTAAATCAATGATCAAAAAAGATTGTTACACTTGACTTCATGGGTTTAATTGACGGAATGACTAGAAATATAAGTATATATTAAAGAACAAATCACGAAATTGTAACTGCGGATGAAATAGTTACAAAAAGTACTGTTTGAAGGTGTGTACTTTTAACTCATCTTCCAACTACAAAAGTTTATTTAGTAAAACTGCAAATTATTTACAGTGCAGACGTTCGTTGAATGTTCTGTTTGAAGAACTGTCTGTGGAAAATATTACTGAATACTTGTGTTTTACTGTAAGATATGTGATTTGAAATTCTCTTTGAACTACTAAATTACGGAAAGCGAATAATTCAGTTACATGTACAGGAAATATATATAATAAACAGAAAAGTTCTTACAAAAAATTGTTTCTTTCAATCGAATCATTCATCGCCTCATACACAAAACACTCGTACCTTCCAACTTCCAAATAATAGAAACCAGAATTCGTACATCTGATGTAAGAAAATACGAAATAACTAAGTTTCAATCTCCAACTGCAACTTATTATTTAACTTATACTGCCAGACTTATGTAATATACTGAAAGATGTATACCTCCAACCTCACTTCAGCCAAACTAATTTTCCGCGCGATCGAAATAAAATTATGTAATGTTCCCGCATCCCATCCCGCAACCCATTTAATAAACTAACTTCACACCCTCCTCCCTCCCCACTTTTTTCACCTTCCAACTTCCAAAACCACCCACCCCTCCCCTTAACCGCGATAAGCGCCAGCTTTCGCCGCGATCGATTAGCCTGACATCTTAATGCATCCCTTCGCGTGCGTCGAAACCGCGCTTACGGCCGCGGCACATAACTAGCCGGTGTAGAAAAAAAGTTTCTGCCGCAAAAAGCGCGCGCCCTGTTGAACAAAAAGCGCGCCCGGCGAACTTGTTAAAAACATTACACCTCCTGCCGGCGTCGCGTCAAGCGCAAATAAATATCGCGGCGCCGAAAAAAGCCGCGGCGCGTTTATTCGCGCCGTTCGGGCCGGCGGCGCTCGCGGCGCCCTCGGGGGGTGGTGTTAATGGGCGTACTCGCGGTTAAACACCCTCGGAAGCGCGGCCGCCGGGCTCGCCTCGGGTGCGAGCGAGAAAGCCGCTGGTTCGACCTCTCTCGCTCGGCGGCGGCGTCGCCCCGGCCGGCGCTGCGGGGTCGATGAAGCTTGGCGGCGCGGCGTGGGGCAGCCCCGCGGAGGGGCGTCGAAAAAGGCGTCGTGTCCAACGCCACGCGGATTGGCGCCCGAACGCCAATCCGTGCGGTGAGCGCTCATTATCACCCAACTACAGTGGCAAGCGGTGTCGGCGCTCCCCTGGTCGGGCGCCCCACCACTCGGCCTCCGCGGCGCCCCACCCTGGCGCCGCGTCGGCTCCACGGGGAAGGGAGGTGGAGCTCGTGGAGCTCAGTCTTCGCGTCGCTGGCCTCCGGTATTCACGCCTACCGCGTTCGTTCCGTGTACACACACGCGGCAGTGCCGTCGCGGCCGAGACGGAGTGAGAGCGAGAGCGGCGCGAGCGAGAGCGCGCGGAGGCGCGAACGCGCGCGAGCGAGAGGGACTTTGGCGCGGCGACACCTTCGCGCGGAGGTGGCGCGAGCGGCGGGGGAGAGGGGGCAGCGGGCGGGCGGGTGAAAAGACGGCTCGAGAGAGGTGTCAATCCTGGCGCTGCTCAGTGATCATCGCGGCGCCACCCAAGTAACACCTTCGCGCGGACGCAGCCGAGTTTGCCGTCGGAGAGCGCGCGGCCCTTACGCCGGGCCGATGGAAAGAGTGCGTCGGTGGTTTCGCGAGCAGCAGTGTCACCCGCGGAGAGTGCGGTGAGCGAGTGATCGAGGTCGACGGCGGGTCAGCCGGACGCAGAGCCAGGGACTGGGGAGCGCGGGGAATGGGAGCCGGGCGCGGGATCCCCCGGCCCCGGCGCTGAGCCAGTGGCGCCTTCGTTGGGGGCAGCTCGCCCGGGTCACCGGGCCCAGAAGCGGAATCTCGCGGGGCGCGCGGAACCCTCGGCCAGCTCGATGAGATTCGAACAAGACGCGGCGTGCAGGGGTACCCACTGCGCCAGCACTCCACTGCCGACACTGCAGCATCACCCGGAGGACATAGGCCAGGCGCCAGGAAGGAAGGAGCCGCAGGCGCACGGGGCCCGGCGCTTGCAAGCACCGCGCGCGATCGCGAGCCTGGTGTGCGAGGGCGCCAACACGGTGCTCAACGTGGACGCGGCCGGGCCTGGGATGGCGTATCCCGCGCCGACCGCGGCTCTCAATCGCCACTCGCCGTTCTCGTCGACGAGCACGCCGAACCAGCCGACGAACCCGAACGGGCACCTGCCGGCGCCGGCGGCGCCCCGGCCGACGGACTTCTCGGTGTCGAGTCTGCTGACGGCCGCGAGCACCCACGCGCCGCTGCTCGGGGGCTCCACCGGCTCCAGGGCGAGCGTGTCGCCGCCGGCGCCGGCCAGTCCGGCGGCCGCCGCGCCGGACACGCCTCCGCCCCAGGCGGCGATCGGACCGACACCGCCCGCCCAGCACCCGACGCCGGCCGTCGCCGCCGCAAACTACTTCAACGCGGCCGCACTAGCGGCCGCAGGGTTTTACCCGGGGCCCCACCTGCCGCCCGCGAGCTCGCCGACCGCGCACCACCTGCAGAGCAAGGCCATCCTCGCGGGGGCGCATCACCATCCGGACTTCTGCCGGCAGGCGATAGCGCCACCAGGTAGGAAAGGGGTACCTGGAAGAGAGGAGGTTGGGAGTTGTGGGAAGGACGGGTTGAGGATTCGTAATGTTTGAGGTAGAGTTTGACGACGAAGACGGTGCAGGTTGTAGGGAGCGCCAGGTAGAGGTGCTGGCGTTTGACAGTTATGGTTGAGGAAGAAATGTTTGATTCGGTTGTGGTTGGTTCGATGTCGGTTTCAGGTAGATGTAGGGATTGTTCGGTAGCTGATCCGACTATAACAATGGTTGTTTCAAGGGAAATTGGGTAAAATAAACAACATTTTAGTTCAAAGTCGAGGTTTGTTTGAACAGACCAGTAGAGTAGTAAAATAAGTTACAATGACTAATTGTAATAATAATCTGCACAATGGCTGTCAGTGTGCAGATTCTGGTAGGATTGTTTAGGAGGAAAGGTGTAAAGAGTTGACAGGTATACTTTTGTCTGCTGATGGGATGGTGTAGAAATGAGGAGTGATCATTTGCACTTGTTAGTGTGGAAGTAACACGCTGAAAGTAAATAAGTGTACATTTTAGAGCAATATTATATGGTAGGACGAAAGTGATTTTCGCATTAATAATGTGAGGTTAGAATGATCCTCAGCGGGACATTGAATGCATATAGTAAGGTTATCTCGGAGCGGTTGAAATTTGTCATATTTGTACTCTGAAAATCACAGTGAGAGATTACCGAAATTTTCATTTACCCATCTTATAATTAATTATAAGTTTATACCAAAAATGTATGGAAATATACAGATGGTAAATAGTGATTATTATTTCATCGGACTGTTGGCAATGAATGAATGAAATCGTATCCATTCATTAAATGGAAAACTTTTATTATTATGCTAGGATTCTTGCTACAATAAATAAACTGTTTTAAGAATTGTGTAAAAAGACAGGTTGGAAAAAGAAGATGGAAGGTTTGGCTTCAGGGTATAAGAGAAAGAGTTAAGGTTAGGTTGACGGGGCGAGTCCTAGATGCGAATTTAGCTAAAAAGAATTTGTTGCTGTAAAAATTGCAATAGGTTATATGAAACAAGTAGTTACAGAACACAGTTTTTGTTACAATTAAATATCATAGACGCGATGAAGTTGTCAAAATATGACATTAAGCATTCATTTACACTGTTTTTATGTGAATCAATAACCATTTTATTTTTGGAGGTAAAAATACCCTTTGAGAAGTACATGATTATCTCTTTGACCACAAATTCTTTTCATTCAGAAATATTATTCTTCTCACTTCAGGAAAGGTTAGGTTGAGGGAAGCCAGAGATGTAGGTACATCACTAAATGTTTATGATAAATACTGACTCTGTAGTCAGTATTTATTTTTGCAGACCCAATTAAATCGTTTCATTGATTATAACAATACATATATTACACAGACAATTAATTATCTTAAACAGTCAATTTCTTCCAATGTTAAGATGAAATATCAGTTACATAAAGTGAAGTATACAATTATCAACAGATAATTTCGTCAAGAAAAGTAAATTTAGAATTAAAAAACGGAATTCATCCTATCAGTGATGTTTTTGGGACGTTAACTGAAAGGTTGTAAAACCCTGACAGGGAACAGACCTGAAGAAAAGGTTAGGAGGATCGTTTTAAAGCGACAAGACTTGGGGCTTGGAAGTTTTTTAACCGCGATAGCGATCAGAAATCAAGTTTCGGTAACTACAGAGGTTAGAACGAGGATTAGTTGTCGCGCGACGGAAAAGTTCTCGAAATAGACTACATGGGAAAAACATTCGGATCCAGGCGAGTCCAATTTGCTACATCTTGATCCGAAATAAAACACGGAGTAAATCGCCCGAAACGAATGATGATTCACGGCTCGTGAAATCGTTTTTAATATTTTGACGTGAAAATCTTCGGACCACGTAACAATTTTTTCGCCTTTTCGAGAGCTCAATCTCAGAATGTATTTGCATAAAACTGTATTAATTTCGGGTAAAGTGAAATAGGCTTCTGAAAAGAATCCTAGGCCATTATTAAAACACGCCTATTTACATTTGAATAGGCCGCGTTGAGAGGTTTTTGTTCCGTTTTCATCGGGTGTCGGCCGAGAATCGGTAGGACGTTTCGTCGTGACATTTCGCTTTTCTCGATACTACAATATGGCGAAATTTAAGGTGAAGTGGTATTTTCGGCTTATCTCGGAGAAGCCTTTAATCCCAAAAATGCGTGTAAACGATGTTTAGTTGCAACACAGTGAAGGATGGGTTACAATGTCTGAAAATCGAATTCATTAATTCAGTCGCTCATTGAACACGAGTTTCTATCACACGATCAAGTTTCTCTGACGCAAACAAGATTATTTTGACTGACTTGGTGAGTCGACCAAGTTTTCCTAGTTCGAAAATAAACTGCAAAACGCGAACGCAACGCACTGTCGTCGGCAATTTCGCTGCCCCCGAACCTAATATAATACTAAACCCATGTGAATACGTAGCAACACTCAATTACCGTCGTCACAACATATAATTTTATCGTCGCAACAGCAATTATTCACGTGACATATAAAATTATCAATTTTACAGCAACCGTTGGTGTTACACATCCGCCACCGCCATTCATACCGTAATAATCGTCACAACCGAATTACTCGGAATAACGTTCTGTCGCCACCAAATTTTACATCTTCCAAACCTACTCGCCCTACAACCAACACACCATTAAAAATCAATTACTTTTGCCTGCGTTGGCTGCGTCGTAAACTATACCTCCGCTTTGCTATAAATTCTGTCCGTGTAAAGCTCGCGCACGTCAAAATACTAGCAGAATGTTAAACGAGCGGTCGCTTTAAATGATAATATTAAAATCAGTTCCGCGAAGTTCGTAGACGCGTTCTATGCACGTCGCGAGCAGCGTTTAGGTTAGGTTTTTGCGCCGCCGCGGGTAAATTGTCTCGGCAAACTTGGACGGTAATCGGCGTTTAATTTTTTATGAACGATTGTTTTACAGTGGACGCGCGTGTCCGGAATTTAAGTGTACTTTGAGGTCGTAACGCCGCGCAATGACGCAATAAAATAAATACGCACTGCCCCGCAATGTCATTTCGCATTCGCGATCTGCCGAGTCATCGAATCGCAATCGCGTTTGACGGTTTGCCGATTGCCGCGCAAACGGTTTTTGGTCACTTGAAAAGCGCGCGTTATCCGCGCGCTGAAATTGGAATATGAAAAAAGCAGATACGCCGAAAAGTAGTCGAGTGTTCGCAATCGACTTATCGTTCGCGCATTTATTTGCATTCGGGCTTATCGCGCGACGATTTGAATAAATAACAGCGTACCCCCGCGGCACAAGTGTACCCGAATCTAATCGCGGAATAGTATTAAGTTGTACTATCGGAATGGCAAATTAATCTGCAAAAAGACAGTAGGCTGCAAATCAAATTATCGACGAAAAAGGCACTCGGAGCCGAATTCGGGTCCGAATCGAATCCACTGATAAACAGCGGATTTATGGCAAGAAGCCGCGGATAACGCGGCGTTTTTCCGGCCGCGTTATTCTCGTCGTTATTATAATTTTTTTCCCGCCAAACGCGCCGCCGCTCGGCCGGTCCCAGTGAAAGCAATATTATATGCAAATGCGATACTTTAGTGGCGCGTTTGAACGAATTTCGTTTTTACGCCAAAATTCATACTAATTGCTTTTTTAATGGCGCGTCGGAAATAATCGGACGAAATGAATGCGTTTCATGCCGCTCGGCTGCTTTATCGCTCTTGTTTAATTAATTTTCGAAACTCCCGGCTCGCAGTGTCTCGATTTCGTATTCGCCCATTTTTACCGTTCACTGCAATTTTCGACCCGCAATCCCTCCGTAAGATTATCGTAATTTGCCATACGCTCCTCTCTTCGTTTACGTAATGAAATTGATCCGCGGTTCTAGCCGTGACATCGATTCATTAAAATATTCCGCGTACTTTTTTATGCTTCCACCACTCGTAAACGTAAACGCAGATAAACGCAGGCCAATAAAAATTGGTCGCGCCCAATGACGAAACGGTCATTTTGGGACACGGCAATTGTAATGTGTCGTGCTGACACGTACGTATCCGTCAATCGTTAAACGCGAAAAAATCGGGATCGGTCCGTTTGTTGGTTAATAAACCGCGTTCGTTTATTAGTCGCGCGTAACGAGACTGTAATACGCAAATCGGCCGGCGAACGCAGTGAGAAAACGATAAACGCGGCCGCGACTCGCGCTGCGAACAATTTTTCCGCGCGGATGATTTACCGCCCGGCTAATACGCGTTTTACGGCTAAGCCCCGGCGATTATCTGGCCGTTAAATCACGTACGGGGAAAATCGCGACCGAAAGAAAAATATCGCGCGAGCGCCGTAAACATTGTGCCGCGGCGCAAGAAGAAAGTTGGCCGTTTTTGCGCGCGGCAATTAATATTCCATGTCTTTACGATTGAAAGAGGATCGACACGCGTAACCATTTTTTCCGCCGCTTTTTCACCGGCGTTTATTAGCAAACGTGCTTATTACCGACACATAACTTTTCGTCGGGACGAACAATCGAATTTCGCCATACTGTCGAGTTCGATTCTCCAAACGATATTTTTGAGCCGAATGCTTTTAATTTCAGCCAACGCCATAGTAAGAAATTTTCGTATTTTCAAAAATTTTCGCAGTCGTGGAAAGATACGAGTTTCGGGGAAATTGGATTGAACCAAAGTCTTTCTCATTTTGATCCGCCGTTTGTCGGCCGAAAGGTCCGATTGCGAACGACGCTTTTGCGGCGCGAAAAACAATACAGCCGGTTCGAATGGTAATTAGGGCCTTTGTCCCGGACGGCGTGCGCAATGCGGAAAATAATTACCGAGCCGACGCGGTTATCGATTGGCGATACTTAAACAAATGTTATTCGCAAGTGTCGTACTTTGAATATGTCAAGAGAGCGCGGGACAAAAGGATCGGGCGGCGGCACAAACGAGCAAACAATTTTTTCGCCGGGCGAATAAATATTTAATCTTCGCATCAAAGTCAATTATATTCCAAAAGTCCGGATCACGTCTTCATTTGCTAGGCGGGCGCCGCGGCAAGACGCGCCGCAGACAGTAGCGATTCATCTCGCCAAGGGCACGTCGGTTATTCCCTGCATTTCGAATTTACCTCGTGCGTAATAGCTCGCGCTCGCGATAAACAAAAACGAACAAGTGCCGACGAATATGGCACCGCTTAATTCGTATTCACGTTTCATCCGAGCAGTACGTGTAACATGAAATATAGTCGTGCTTATTTACGCGAATGCGCAAGGTGACAGGACGTGATCGAGCACACGGATTTCGCACGATCCCAACCGATTTTTTTCTTTTCGATCGGCCTGGAATCCCATTGTCACCTGCTAATCGGCAGTTATTAACGGCGGTAATAATTTTTTTATTCCGACAGTTTCGGAGTGTTTCGATGAAAAAGAGTATGAAATATTGTCAGCGCCAGTCGAGAGGCGACACACTTTTTGAGGTTACAAAAATTGCGGCAAAATAACGATCGAATTCGCAAAAGTGGATCGGCGGGAAACTGGACGTGAGATCGTTAAAGCACGGGCAGATGTTGACGCATGTTTATGACATTAACTGCGCGGTCGTGATGAAAAATGGCCGCCGTTGATTTATCGATATAGATGTACGAATGCGTAAGCCCGCGCGACGTCCAGGGCATAAAGAATCCAGGCGTACGTTTTACAAAGTATCGCGATTGATAGTCTGGCAACGACGACAAAAACCGGTAACTGCATCGAGCAGCGCGATTTTTCGTTACGTTTTGCGGTCTTGACAGACGTCGCCGTCCACCGAACCGATCTGTATTCCGTGTTTGTTTTATGTGGAACGCAACTATGTTTCGAATTACGCCCGCACGGTGTGTGCTAATAAATGGAAAACGAGATTCGACGATGTTTCAATTACGCTAGTTTCGGTGGCCGAAATGTTGCGGAATTGCGCGATTTTGATTACGGACAAAGGGAGGAAAAAATTACGAGGCTTATTTTGAAATGGACCTCCAATGGGTCGATAAATTCGAGAGTCGACTGGACAATTCGAAAAATCGCGTGAAATCGCGTGTTTTGAATTGTTACAAAGTATCGTGGAAATGTGATGAATATGAAACTTGAAAAGATAAAACTTAACGAGTGCGGATTCACACGAGTTATGATGGTAATAATTCAGATTTGTATCCATTTGTTGAACAAGTGTACATATCTTGTCGTTGGCGAGATACGCAGTATAAAAGTAATATCAATTTACATTAGACACGTACACGGAAAAAATCCTATTATTTATCCGCGGCGGACTTGAACGAGCCACGTGTCTCTTCGAAATGGTTTCAACGCGCGAAAATGATGATCTCGTTTCACATTATTTCTCGAGCATCGACAAACCTTACACAATTCAATGAACTTGTTTCACGAACCTGGCTTTATGCCCTTAATTATGATTTTCACGCATTTCTCGTACAGAGAATGTGGAAAGGAACATTTTCCTTTCCACGTTGAAACAATTTAGACATGGCCACTCCATTACGGCATCATTACAATTCGTCTCGCCGTAATTGAGCTCGGCCCGAAGTAGTCCAAAAAGGTCATTTTCCAAACGAAAAGATCCAAGCCTTTCAAGTACTTTCCTTTCAGAGGCCCGTTGACATTTGTCTTCGAATCCACCGTTTAGGCTAAATAATTTATGATGCAACGAGAAGCTAATCCTTCCTCTTTCCTCATTAATCATACCAAGCGCATCATCATCCTTCTTTATCCATCTCACAATTTCCTTTTCACCATCCCCAAACAACCATCCTATCCATTACATCCACTTCAACGCAAACAATTAATTTGAAAAAACAATTCCACTTCGCACTCTCTCTCTCTCTTCCTCCCTCATCCCCTCTCCTTCTTCTCTCAGTCACGCAATAAATCAAAAAAGTCGACAGAAACCCGACGAAAAATCGGCAGCCGATGTCTGGCTTTAATTGCAACCGATCGGAGCAAATGTACGCCTCGACCGGCACCCTGACAAAAACGGGCGTGCGTGATACGCATAATAAGAGTGGCAATTTTTCGTCGACGCGTACTTTGAGACGTCATATTTGATTACGAGCGTGTGTTCCGTCAAGTCGAAGACGCCGCGCACATTATTATTGCTGCGAGCAAAAAAGTCGCAAGGCGTTGCGGCCGCGAGGCGTGTCGAAAGTGAGTTTCTTCGGCGACTTTTTCCGGCGTTTTTGCGCGAAACGCGCGGCCCATTAACGGCCCCGAAACGCACGCGAAACGCCGCCAAATTGCGCAACGCCTGCGTCAACAACAATTGACATATTGTCCGCTCATTGAATGCGTCAACACTATTTCTATTGGCGGCCGATTTATTTTTGCCCGCGACCGCCAATTGGCGAAGTCAACGACGAATGCCATCGCTTATTTGGAGTTCGTTTAGTTAGTCATGCGTAGCCTGACATTTCACCAACTGCACGGACATCGTCGAACGGCGTGTTCCGTGGAATCCGATCAATTCATTACGATTTTGTTTCGGCGCGCAATTGAAAAAAAAATTAAATTCATTATGCACACACATTCCACGGAAAAAAGTGTAACCGTATCGTTTGATTTGACATTAATTAAACATGAGTTTACGTTTAATTTCGGCGGTGAAAAAAGTTTTCGGGCGTATGGAAATAAAAATGGCACAAGCGGGCGGGCAAAAAAATTTGATTGCCGCGCGTTTCTGTTCGACAGCTTTTTTCTTACGGAGCAAGGCGACGTGGGACGGGCGTTTACATAAATATCGAAGTGTAAAAATGCGTCTTTGTTTGTTCGAATTACTTAAGCGTTTCATTGAAAAATGTGCCGTCGTAAAAATGCCGATAGCCGCGCCGTTTTACGAGACAAAAAGCGACGAATTATTAAAGTCCAATAATTTAAAGCATCCGCAATTGTCAAACGCTCGAATCGCGTTTCATTTCTGTCAGTCCGTTATCTGTTGTCGATACGTTTCGCTATTCACGACACTTCGAGGTATTTATTGTTTCGAAAACTCGTTTCACGCCACTGGTTTATGGGTTTGGGTAAGAAGGTATTCGGTGACGGATTCTGGTCGAGCTCGGAGGTGATTTTGAATCTGATCAATTAAAAAAATGCCATTGAGAAAAAAGAAGAAATAATTTTTAGTCAGGCGTCCGATCTGCCGTCCGACTTGTTTTTTCCGGTAAATATTCGTAAGTGTAAATTTCGATGATTAAGCGATTTCCACAGCCTTTCGTTATTCCCGCGACGTGTCCTCAAAAACACAATCAAACATGCAACTGAATCATAATGCAAGTTCGTTAAACGAGACGCTGCGGGACACCCGCGTAGCTATGAATCGCAAATGCGTCAAGTTCAAGCACTTTTTTGACCGAAAGATACGCTTTTGAATTCAATTTACGTCACGAAATGCATTTAATATGAAAACTTGCGACGATCGTACATAAACGCGGGCGAAAAACGAAGGGCGCAACTCGTGCCATTTGTTACCGGTATTATGCCCGTTTCGGGATTTCGCGGGTAAAAAGGTCGGCGAAGAAAGCGAAGAAATTATGCGCGCGCAAACCGGCCGCTATAAATTTTTATTCCCGTTCCGTTTTCCACAATCGCTTACGACAAAACCAACACCCCGTGTTATACCCGCAAATTATCTCGACTTCATTTTCATACATTTTCATACATTATACGTGTCAATTTTTTGCGCTCGATATTGACTTTACATGAGAAAAATGCGTTACGTAACGCTCTCATGCATATTAAATGGTGGATGATAATAACAGCGTGCTTTATTTTCAAATGTTTTCATTGAAAATACGAAAAGTTAATTTTTTGCTCGAGGGAGAACGGAAGTAGCTTTAAACGGAACACTTTTCCTGCGCTCATTGTTCGTTAATTTATTATGATAATCAGTTGGGATCGAATTAGCGCTTGTGCGCCCGAAAAGTATTAAGGGAGATGATGATTTTGAAGGAAATTCTTGGAACAGTTCGTCAAAGGAATGCAAAATATATCGCTTATGCGTTGATGTTGTCTTGATCTAAGCAAGGGAAAAGGAGTAACGAGATTTTTAATTCCGAGTGTTAATAATCTGCCAAGTGTGACCTTATCTCATTCGGGAAAGCCACTGCTTGTAAAAAGTAGATTAAGGTGGATCAAGGAGAATGACACGAGCCGGAATAAAGGCGCTGATTGAATTGTTTCGCTTGTTTTAAGGGTGACGAATTTCATTAAACGCCCTTGAGACAATTATTTTGCTTAGTTGCTATTCCTTTCGTTTTGATGTTATTACAGAACGAAAAATGAATTCAATTTTGGTTGACGTAAACCGAATGTGTGTATCGAGCAGAATTATTTAAGGCAAGAACAATATCTATTTTTATCTCATTCCCCGATAATTGAGCAATGAGATAAAAATAGCTGTCAATAAAAATGGCGATTCGCGTGTCCCTTACATAACTGTCGTAGTTTATATCAGGAGCGTCGAAGATATATTGCAAATCCGTTAATATGATGTAAATATAAGTTTCAGTGTTTTAATGGTGCGTCGCAGCGTTGGAAGAGTTTTTTATTTATATAGAAAAGAACAGTGCGATTTTTGTGGTGGTAAAATTGATTTGTTTCTATTTACTAATTATACTTTTTAATCTGAAGTATACTGTTTAATGTATGATACTAATGAAACTTGTTATTTCTG
>JABFPB010000783.1:0-31745 GCA_022817645.1 Ceratoteleas bidentatus
TTTCGAAGAGCCATAGAATCATATATGTTAAATGGATTTTGATTCAACAGCATAGTTTTTGCGTGATGCTCGGACAAGCAAACAAACAAACAAACAAACATATTTTTAATTTTATATATTAGTAAAGATTTTTTCATCATTTTAGTAATAATAATTTCTCATTATTCCTTCATAAAAATTAACCTCAATTCACGCATATCTTGACGGTACAAACAATGTTCGATAACCGGCACAGCACTGAAATAAAGTTTCGATAACTGATACACCTAGGTTTTCTCGAAAATATCTGTTGATTTCTCGCTTAATTATGGAGTGGTTTTAATGAGCTGTAATCGTTTCTAATATATGTAAAATAGCCGTTTGTTCACTCCGCATAAGGTTACATTTCAGTGCCTCCGGCCAAGATTTTTGTAATTGGCCGGGGACACTGCCGTGTCCCCCGATTTATCATTTATCCCACACGAATATTCAAAATACTAAAGAATACGATTGTTGGAGCAGTTTGAAAATAATGTGTAATCCTTAGAAGTCCGATAACCGGTACAACTACCTTCGTTCAAAACACGCGGATTTTCACACAGAATCGCGATACGGTCAGTGAATCAACATCTGATCACTACTTGTTTTTTAATTAACGTAACACCGCTTCGGGGTCAAACCGCCGTTCAAACTTGCTTCTCGCTTGAGACACCACCTTAATATTCAAGTTCAACCGGGCTGTGATCGGGGTGTAACACATGGAATCCACGTGGCCCCGACCGGGCAAAATTTTCCGATATGGCCCTGACGTGGCCCTGGTCGGGCAAATTTTCCCGACCGGGGCCACATCGATTCCATGCGTTACACCCCGATCACAGTCCGGTCAATTTTTACTAGGGTAAAGTTAAAACGTTTGGAGAAACTAAACACTTTCATAAGTTAATCAGTTCGTACGTGTTTTATGTTTCTAAATAAATTTAAAACACGATCTAAACGGCATTCAAACAGCAGTTTTACTGTGTATGTAGTTTTTGACATTGTTTTTTACACGTAGCTAATGGTTTCTACAGAAATTTTTTAAATGGGCATAGCTGAAAACGATCTGATATGTTACTAAAAGCAGTTTAAAATTTCCAACCTGATTCCGACTCGATTCCACGCCTGTTTTTCGTCCACGTCGGAATCGGGTCGGAATGAAAAAATCTGTTATGAATTCTCGTATGTAAAATTAACATGATTTCTCATCTGGGAAATCTCGTTAATTTCACATGTGAAAACTGATGAGATTTTTTCATAGGGTATGAAATTGAACGAAATTCATTTTAATTTAGGTTAGAACACTAACCTAGTAGCCACTTTTTGAGCATGCCAATATATTAGCGTGATAGCAAAACAAATTAAAGTTTGACTTGCAAAAGTTGCAAGTCAAATTAAAGCATATGCTAACATTATGAAAGAATTATGTAAGCATGCATGCTTCTACATTTAATTATGCTTGCAATTTGCGATCATAATGCTACCAAAAAAGCGACATTTTTGCTCGTCTCCCTTTGTGCTATTAGGGTAATGTCTTCGAATTGAACTACCCTGATAACCAGCGTTTATGTAAACGGTTTACATAAAGTTTACATAAATCTAATTCCGCAATAGGCTGCATTATTTACATTTAATCATTTACATCTATCAATTTTTTCACTTTTTAACTATAAAATGTACTTAAATGATTTGCAGTAGCTTGAATTTCATTAAAAAAAGTTCAATTTTATACCAATATTAACATAAAATTCGTCTTTAAACCAAATCCGTCTTTAAACTATAGAAAAAAATAGTTTTTACTCTCAGAAAGGGAATATAACCTCTTTCCTTCCATGACAGATTTGAAAACAAATATAAATTTCGGCATATTGACTCAAACTGAGAGCACTTCGTGTACTGCAGGACATTAATCTATTCTAAAATCGTTAACATTGAAATCCAAATCGCATTTCAGCTATTTTTACGTAAGTAATAACGTTTTTTTGCGTGTAAACGAATTTATGTAAATAAACACGCACAATGCGGTGTTAGATTTACATAAACTTTATGTAAACGTGGCTATCAGGGTTGATATGTTTCTACGATATGTTTCTACGAAAATGAATCAAATAAATTACTTTTTACTGCGTACATTTTAAGAAAGGCCCTTTAAAATTGCATTGTGCAACTAAATTGTATTGCTGGATCAGACATATTTTATCTCTACATCTGAATTCCTTTTCGCCTTCTAGCACCCCCGCTCACCAAACACTTGATACTACTTAACTCTTTCCTCACTCTACCTAACATACATTCCCTCCCACGCCACGAAATTAACACGCCACAATCAAACGTACTCCCCCCCCCCAAAAAAAAACTGCACACTACCATCTACTTTCTCCTACCCTAATTGCCGCTCCTAATATTTTGGCATCTCCTCCCACATCCCCCGGCCATCCTCCCACGCTCCAAAACAAAACTGCCCGGCGATTGCTCAAAGACCTTCCCCAATTACCGCGCCCTCCACCCTCTTTGAAGAAACTCGCAACAACTCTGAAACTCGAGCCACCCATCCCTTCCCTCCCGGCCGAGTGGCCCCGAGACAAAGCCTCCTCCCAAAAAGCCATTCACGCGCTCTCGCCGAAGAAATCAATTACCGACGAGGAGCTTGATCCCCCGTGCCCTATTCGGGGCACGCCGCTTATCTTTCTTTCAGCGTATCAACCCCCGGTTATCGTTGACCGAACGCACGAGGCTCATCCCCGCGACAATAAGTGCAACCGTGAGCCGCACGCGTTCCCACGAAAAGCGCCGGGGCCCCCTCCCCGCGGCCCCTACCCCCGGGGGCTACCCCTGCTGCGGCGAGACGGGTCTTGTGCCCGGCGCCCCCTCTGCCGCGCCGCCCGTTCCCATCCCTCCCTTCCGGCCCTGCCAGGGCAAACGTGTCGTGTGTCGCATTCGTGCGCCTGCACACGACATACGTTTGCCGCCACGCGACCGGTGCACACGCATCGAGCGACGTCAGGAAGCGCTCGTCCGATAGCAGTGCACGTTCCCGCGAGCGCCGTCTCGCGGATTGCGACGGCACAACAAGTGGTCGGGTCGCGACTTGCGCGTGTCAACGTGTGTCCAACTGGTCCACGTGCTGACCTACTCAAGTCGCGGGAGGACTGGCTAGTGAAGTTTGGAGTGGTGACTTGGGACTTGGTGAAACTGGGAGTGGGACTTAGTGGTGGAAGGGTGGTTGGAAGCTAAGAGGACCAAATGGAAGAGGTCTTCCTGAGGAACAGCTAGTTGGAGAACCAAGTGGTAGCTGGGAGTGAGGATAGGAACCAGTTCTGGATGGGAGCTAGGGTCTAGAAGAGGATACCAGACCTGGATGGTATCCAAAAGAAGTGCCTTCAAGTTCCTACCCCAAGATCTCTGGAAGAGAGGGAGTGGAGAACAGGAGAACCATATCTACCATTGAGGAGATAGTAGTCTACATCCTCACTAACTTTGGGACCTTGCTGGCTTTAAGAAGTCGACTTCATCTGACTATCTAGGATGACTGTCAGCTACCCTCCGAAAATCTCGAAGTCTTAGCTGGGAATCCAGTATTCTTCTAGGATTCAATTCTGTTCGGTAACTCTCTAGAAGAACCATGTGGAGGGTAGTAGTCGCCAGGCCGGAGGAGAACAGCACCACCCTGCTGTCTTCCGACATTGGTGCCGGTTCGGTACCAACTGGAGGTCACCTGACCGGTCTTGCGGGACCGCCCAGTTCGCACCACTGGGGATACCCGCCTCCTCCACACCACCCGCCGTACCAGCCGCAGCACCCGGACATGCGCCACCATCACGACATGCGTGTTCCGCCACCGGACCTGAGGCACCCTGGGCCGGACATGCAGCGCCACGACATGCGACATGAGATGCACCCGAGGCCAGACCTAGTTCGGCATGGGGAGATGCAGAGGCACCAGGAGATGGCGCCGATGCGACCGGAGATGCAGGACATGAGGGGGGGACATGAGTTGCCGGATCTGAAACTGGATGTCACGGAGTTGAGGACGCCGCAGGAAACGCAGCAGGGTCAGGTGCAACAGAGGAGCAACCTGAAGAGGGCCTTGAGTGACTCGGAGTGTGACGATGTGTTCTCGGAGGAGAGCAGTAAAGAATTGTAAGTTCTTTGTGAAGTTTCAGGATAGTGGGAGAAGAAGGTTGAGATTTTGCAAATTTTAGAATATTTCTTCACATCTTCATCTCTCTCTACTACTGCTACTTCTGCTACTAAACATTCTACAATAAAAAAAATGCAACTGGATAAAAGACTTAGTTTTAGATAGAACAAATGTGGACTATGATTATCCAAAGATACTATCTTATAAAATATGTCTTTCAATTGTTTTGTATCAATATTAATTAACAAAAGTCTTCTTGAAATAAAACATAACATATAAACATTGTTTTTATACAGTTCTCAAATACTAAATAAATATGCAGATACTTGAAAGTGATTACCGAAAATTCTCACCATCCTGAAACTCAATCCAAATGATTTGATTGAATATAAATCTCTAATCTGGTACACATGCAGCTCTGTTTTGTATCGCGCATAATTTGCTAACATATGTACCCCAATGGATGTTTAGGTGCAATTCACCAGGGGGTGATTCCTGTCAGCATGCGTCGCGAAAACGGAGAAGAGGGATGATCGAGAAGAAGCGGCGCGACAGAATAAATGCTTCCTTGGGAGAATTGCGACGACTGGTGCCAGCAGCCGCGAGGGATCCGCATAGCGGAAAACTTGAGAAGGCTGAGATTCTGCAACTCACCGTCGAGCATCTGCGCACACTCAGATCTAAGGGTGAGTTATCGCGCATCTTTTCTTTACAATAACGGAGTCGGGTTACAAATAGACGATACTTCACATGGCTTTTCCCCTTTTGTATTTGATCTATTTGATCAGTTCCTGTAAACATTTTCAAACTCTTTCAAACAAACTTGAGTGTTAAGAAATGCAGATGAATATAATTTTGGATGTTATCTTTTTACCTCTTTGTATGCACTAATAAATCTATCCATTATTGAAGATCCATCTCGATTATTGAAAAATACCATGTCTTCCTATTTTTATTAATGTAAATGGTGAAGCATACAAAATTTAATTCATTATCTAATAGTAGAGATATAATCTAAGAAGGATAAACATTTTTATATTTTCTTTATAAAATACCTACATTTAAAGTTTAAAGTTTAGCTTCCTTTACAAACTCCACCACCATATGCCAAAGCACAAAACTCCATCTTTTGCTCGTCGATCATTCCTCGAAACTCGGCACCGAATCCCGAAAAAACCATGGCTAAACAAAAGAGCCGTCAACTCGGAAATCACATCGGCGCTCCACTTGATCTCGGTCACCGCTAATATTGGCCGCTCGACCGGAAGACACCTGTTGAACGCAAGGGCGATACGGGGCGACTAACTAAGCGTAATTCGATAACCGAATCAACATCTGGTCTAGATTCGGCGTTTGCGGTTTTTCTGCCGAAAAATCCCGGGCCCATTATTTTCGCTCATCGTCGTCCGGCGTTTTTCTTCCGCCTCCCTCCCTCCCTCCCTCCTCTCCCACCCCCTCTTTTCCAGCACCCGAAAACCCAAATCCCATTAACTCCGGAAAATCGAGGCGCCATTAACAAAACCTGTCAAAACCAAAAAACAATTTCGACTAATTGATAAAAACGCCGCGACGCAGGAACAATGCCCTCCGCCCGGCTTTCCCACAGGAATGGCACATTAATGCACGGCGTACATCTGCCGAATGCGTCCCGATCGCTCCTCCACTGGCACCGTCCGATGCCAGAACTGTGGGGTTCTCTCTCTCGCGCACCCTCTCGCTCCGTAGTGCCGCTCCCCACTTGGTTCCGCGCGTCCCCACCAATCGTGGGAACGTCACTCGGAAGAGTTGTTCAGAATTGTTGACTTTCCGTACTTCCCACAGAAACCTTGGCTCTGTTCAGCACCTGCTCCGAAATCCCGTCCGGGACTCCCTCGTTCACACCGTCGGCCGAGGGCGGAACGCAGACACACGCTCGGCCGGCGTTTCTGTCGCTCCGTCAAAACAACCCCGCTCGGGCGGAAGACACTCGCAGCATCCCGGAAGTCGAACCTGAAATCTTTAACGGGGTTTCGAGAAATACGTTAATCCTTTCGACGGGGTAACTGTTTACTTGCGGTAACGGGACATTGATTTTCGGATCGGGGAAAATATGGTTTTGGAGATTTTAAAGATGTGGAGTATATGGGGGATTGAATCGGAGAGGTCGAATGTAGATAAAAGCATTGAAGAAATGAGCAGATTACTTGTAGTTGAAAATAGGATTTTTCAGGGACTGATGAATTAAGTATGCGTTAAAATTATCTGAAATAACAGTAACTTTGAGACTTAATAAGAAATTAGTCATTATTGTGGAGATCTGTTTATCCATTGTAGTAATAACAAAATTAGTAGTAAATTCTAGTAATAAAAAAGAATTTGAATAAATTCTAGTTAATTTTCTTGTATTATGCAGTAATCGTGGCGTATCGTATTCAATTTTGACAAAATTGCGGTACCTTCAAAGAAGAAATTCCTACATAAATATAATAAAGTGAATGTTCATAGAACGTAAATTTTCAAGTAAATTTTAGTACATCATCTGAGAAAAGTTCAGAAAAATTGTGCTATTATTTTCTCCAGATTGGATACAATACGTCAAGACTGCTAAATGATATAGTAAAAATTTGCTGGAATATTTTTCTCACTTATCCAAATACATCCACGTAAAGATGTGTGAATAATTTGATCTAAATGAACGAAAAATAACATATTTACATATAACAACAATTACTGACAAAATCTATAATTTAAAATTAACGAAAAATCTTTTTCCGTAACTTATCACATTCTAACTCGAAAAATACATCTAAAAAATGTATCTAAAAATCAAATTGTTTAAATAATATCAAAAAATTGTACTTTTTACAACATAGACATCCCAGCAAAAAATGTATCTTTCCTCAAACTTCACCTATCAAACCTACCCTACATCATCCTTCCACAAAACAATTTTTTCAGAAAATGATTAACTTGCCCAAAGCGCAACTTTTTCCACCTCAGCATATCCTGTCCCTGTCCCTCCGCCGACATTAATCCCCCATCCGATAAGACGTTGATAAACATAATGAAGGCAACATACGCGGCGTCGGGAATTTGCAATTGTAATTCCCGGCGAAAAAGTCGGACAAATTCGTGTCGCCGCGCTGGAAACGTGCGTTTAATCAAGTTGATCTGGAAACGTGTCGCACAATGCACGCGCGTACGTGAATAAACATGGGGCATTTAAATAATACCATATCGCGCTATGGGGGTCTAAACGGTTCCCACGCTACCTGTCCCACTCCACGCGAAGGGCCGGCCGGCTGCTTGGCGAACCCAAACGCACACAGTCTCACGACGGCGCATAGGCGAATTCAGGAACTCACGGAACTACTGCACCGCACACGCGTGCACAAAACGCGTCCGTGTATCACGTCGCAAAGCCTAGTAGAATCGCACCCCGTTACTAGCCATACACCTGCTGACGGGGTACACTTCTGGTACTGTTTTATCGGGGGTTTAATGACGGAGTGGCTTCGGGTTGAATGTTTCGAGAAATGTCTTATTGCGAGTATTTTTGGATTTTTCGTGATGTAGAAGATGGATCGATTTGGAGAATAAAGTTGCTGGGAAGAGTTTGGAATGTATTTTTGTTGGTTCGAAGGGAGAAGTTGGTGGGCATGAATTATATATTTAGTTCTAGAGATTTAGGGTAATTATAAGGGGAAGAGATAGTGATGTAGGGTTTAAATGCGAGGTATAATTATATGCAATAATTGATAGTTAGAAATTAGAGTATATAGAGAGTTTGTTCGGAAATTACATATGAAATAAGCGTTGATTCACACTTCATAGATATTAAAGGCAGAAGTTATAAGGTATAGTTAGATAGCTATTTGTCTATTATAAATATGCAAAGTTATAATACGATTTCCAGAACATTTTTACGATTTTGAAATGTTTTTTGCTAAAAAATTCTAATCATTGTTTAGTATTGCTTTTTTCATTATCCAATTCCTTCTATAATTTCATCTCTTAGCATTTTAAAACGGTAAAAACATCTTCCTTCAATTTCCAATACAATAACACCCGGAATTAATTCGGTTTCAAAGGATTAAAAGAATTGCTCAACTTCGGGTTTCAGCAGCTCAAATTTTTAACGATATGTCAAGGTGGAATGAGTGAGACTTCAGAAAATGCGATTGAAATTTCAATTCTACCTCCACTAGAAAAACAATTCTCCCACACACTTCTTAAAATAATAGCGTAAAATGTTTAATCTATCTTTCTGACAAATTTCTATTTTTATATAACATACATTCACCCTCTATTTTAACAAAACCTCTTAAGGTAGGAAGTACATTATACTTACCATGTTTATAGTGAAAATAGTTTGGTCAATACATGCCCACGCATGAATTTTGTATACGTTTCTTAAAATATAAGATATTTTAATCATTTAAAACAAATGGTGTCACTTTATATGTAAAAAAAACTAATTGTTTATCAATCGCAAAGATTGTACCTTATTTCTTTGTGATTTTTAGCATAACAGATTTTCATTTTAACAGACAATCAAATGCGACTTGAAATTATGGATATTTATTCGGTGCTTTCGACTAGATTTATGTAATATATTTACAACAAATATCTGTAACTTTTAAACCATGGGATATTTTTCTAATTTGATACAAGTGACTCGTATTCAAATTTAATAAGGAATACTCTATTCCTATTCCCATTCGATTATCTGCTAAAACAAAAATTTTATCAGACAAAAAATCACCAATTTTCTACCTTAAAATTAGAAATTGTTTTCATTTTCCCCCTATCGAAACTGACCCTCATCAAACTCAACTAAACATTTCCCAAAGAATCTCTAATCCCAACGCAACCCTTCCTCTCATTGCAGGGTCCGAAAATTACGACAGTACGAAACTCGCCATGGACTACCACGCCGTCGGCTGGGGCGAATGCGCCGCCGAAGCCGGCCGCTACCTCGTAACCATGGAGGGCATGGACGAGCGCGACCCGCTCAGGTTGCGGCTGATGTCGCACCTGCAGAGCTTCCACCGGGACCACTCGCACTCGAGCGCCGGCGCGGTGCCGTCGGCGACGACGCTCACGGCCACTTCCGCGCCCAGCGTGGGTGGTTACGAGCCGCCGAACCCGGTGACGTCATCGATGCCACCGGCGTCCGGAGGCATGCCGCCGCTGCTCGGCAGCGGCACCATCAGCTGGACGCAGTACTCCGGACAGTATCCCCAGCAGCAGCACGGCAAACCGTATCGACCTTGGGGCGCGGAACTCGCGTACTGAACGAGAGAACAGAATTGAGATTCCTGCAAAAAGATTTTGATGGAAATGAGTGGAAGAGAATTGGATTTTTAGTAATGGATTTCGGATTTGTTTGGAATTCAATTAACCTGGTTTGAATGATATAACGGTTGGATGAGTTCCAGGTTGTGAATATGAATGTCGATGTAATTGGAATTGGAAAGAATGGGAAAGAATTAATGTTTGTATGTATTTCAATAAATTCTTCAAAAAGAAGTGGACGTCAGATTATGTCTTCGGAATGTTTCAATCGAGGAATTCATTTTCAATTCATTTGTATTTGTTTCTATGAAAAATTTTTTGCAGGGCACTGCAATGCCGCAGAGTACAAGTCATTATACGATAAGATTAGGGAGTAGGGCAATTATGTGCGGAGAAGGGTTTCACTAGATGCAAATGATTTGAGTTTTAGAAACGTCCATCAAATGGAAATATAACTCAGAAATGTTTTTTTGGTCAACACAAGCCTTAGAATTTAGTTTTATTAAATAATTGGCTGCCAAACTGCCAGAAGTTTCCCATCTGAGGTGGAGAAATATCTTTTGACAGCGAATAATTATTTATGGAAACTACATTTCCATAGGTGAAACTATCTCCCATTAATAAATAATCGAATAATTATCGTTGCAAGTATCAGTTACATTTTTTTAAACATAAATGGAAAAGACACTAACTTTGGTACTTCAGACTTGAAGAATCGCCTTAAGAAATGTAGATATAGAATTTCGATATGATGTATGAGATATTTTTTAATTGTCTTTTGAACAATTTGTGATTCGGTAATTTATTGATGAGTATTTTGTGTATAATATGTGAAATTGTGAAAATGTAAATATTTGTATTTTATTACAATCCTTGTACAATACTGAATTTCTCCTGTTCTTATAAGGTTTTATTTTTTCACTAGGTACGCGTATACTACCTCATAAATATCAACACTTCCATCCACACTAAGCCAAGTCATCATTGCACGCTACACTGGATCATGTATATTGCACGTAATGCAGAGGTTGTCTAGTCTTGCGTGCAATGACGAGTTGGTTTACTGTGGTTTGGAAGTGTCGGCATATATTCTTGTTAGAACATGACAAATTCAAAGTAGTCAAATTCCTCAAACGACAAAAATCGTATATTTATTTATTAAACATGTGAAAATAAATGTTTATAATTTCTCGAATAAACATCTTGCGCATTTTAGGTAGAGTATTTAAATTATTCCACTTACAAATGTTTGTGAGAAACATTGATTTCATCCCAAGTGAAACCCTTCTTCAAAGTCCCCATTCGAACGATTGTAAATACGTGTTCTTTTGATAGGTGGTTTAACCAATAAGTCTGCGCTTTTCACAGTGACTTTAGTTTCACTGAAAAATTGTAAAGTAAATGTCGACATATCCGATCGACCGGTTAAATTGAATTGGTCTTTCGAAAAAAAAGTAATTCTGGATGTAAGCTGGTTGGTCGTGTTGTACTTAATTAAATAGTAATAGTCATACTCGAACGCCAAACAAGGATACCAAATTTTTATACAAATGAACTGTTTTATAAGGGAACCAAAGATAACGTGATTTATCGACAATAGTCTACGAATACACTTAAGTGATCTCTCAAGGGTTGCCTTGCGATTGCCATATCAACTGTTCCAAATGACAGACCAAATACACAGTTAAAGTCTATTTTGTGTACGCGAGTGGATTTTATCGTTATTTATTCAGCCTTGTGCGCACGCGAAATCTCGGTGTTTGCAGTCCGCCTTTTCGATTCGGTTTGAGCGTAGGTTGCTGTCAAGGCAAAGACCCAGTCTTCCACGCAAACACCGAGATGTTCCACGTATTGCGGAATGGTGTATGTTGATTGAATTGTACAAAAAGAATTAATTTATACTTGTAGATATATGACGTGTAACGAGTGTAGTTTATATTTTTTTATGACGAACTGGATTTTACGATATTTATTGCGTAACTGGAGAAAGAGGATGTTGCACAATTCTTACCAAATAGAGCATAAATCGACAGTGTTTTGAGAAACCAATTCAAAGAGAATTTCAAATTAAAAAAAAAGAAAAATGTAAATGCTGATCGATTCGATACTCATTTAGTAAGGACTGAAGCCCAGTGATACCTGCTGAAGCAGTTGCAATTTCTCAATAAACTTACCACAAGATCATAACAAAAGTATATCTGAAACCTATCTAAAATAGTATGTGCCTGAACCAAAATGAAGTCTTTGTAAATATCGAAAGTGAGGAAATAAAGAACGGATTTAACGAACTGTCGCATTTCGCCATTCTTTCGCATCCCCCCGCATGCCATTAGCAGCAAATTTCTACTTTTTACAATTTTTACTTAAAACTCAGTCTCTTTTAGGGACTGAGTTTTAAGTAAAAATTGTAAGTGAAAAGGGATTATATTTCGCACAAAACCGCGCGTGCGCCATTATTCCGCTGAAAAACCTTTCTCATGCAAAATTTCGGCGCAATTATCGCGACGCCGCGCGGTCCCTTGCGCATTATGCGCGGGCCTATAATACAACCAGTTTGGGTACCAATTAGCTCGCTCGGCGTTGTCTTTTTGTCCTTGAAGACAAATGAAATATTCATAAACGGCGAGGCCGCGCCCGACGCCAATTATGGTCAGCAAAAGTGAGGGCGTAAGCGGGAAGGGCCGTGAGAGGGAAAGAAGTTGCGCGGGGTGGAAAAATGGGGTGCTTAGCTGGTCGCGTGTCCTTTGTCCTTGCGTTTATTGTCGGCTCCTGCGTTCGCTTGGGGTTAAACGTGAGGGATTAAAGAAATTTGACCGGCGAGTGCAAAATTAATTCGCAAATTCATTCCCAGCCGAGTTCTTTCCGCCACGATTATTGCGGATTGAGACTTTGATTGATTTCAAATCCGAGGGGAAATTGGATGTAATGTTTTCGATTTTTAGAAATTAGTTTTTTAATGAAGGGAAAATTGAAGTTCGGTTCTAATTTCTTTCGAATTGATTGCAGAAATCACAAATTACAGTGAAAAAAATAATTGAAATTATATTGAAAAATTATATGTGACGTAAAAAAGTACTGAACGTATTCAGGACTTTTTACATCCCGATAATTATTTTTAATTAA
The DNA here is from genome assembly GCA_022817645.1 of Ceratoteleas bidentatus. Classification (NCBI taxonomy): domain Eukaryota; kingdom Metazoa; phylum Arthropoda; class Insecta; order Hymenoptera; family Scelionidae; genus Ceratoteleas; species Ceratoteleas bidentatus. The sequence goes on from JABFPB010000783.1 coordinate 12,557, forward strand.
AAATAGTGTACGATTTAAAAACAAAATATATTATTGAAAATCTCTGAAAGGTCAAATTTCATAATATCTTTCTAATTTAGAGTTTTTAGAACTTTGGAAAGTATCTAAAAACATGTTTGCAGATTTGTTTCACTTTTCCATTTTCAGAATTCTTTCTTCATTGTCAATATTCATTTCACGAATACAATTATGCAATATGACCTGAACCATCATTGCAACCCTCGAAACTCAAAACCTTCGTCGATACACAGTAGCGAATGTTCGTCTTAAGCGAAGCTTTCGATACAATGGCTGAGACAAATTAACGCGTGACCATCGAGAGTTACGAAACATGCTCGGGTGCATTAAATTCGTTCGCACGGTCGGCGGCCGCGATCACATGTTATGATAGTTGATTGATGGACTAAAGACTCGGACGCTGCGAAGAATACGAAAATGAGGCGAACTTGCGCATTTTGATGCGAGCCACGTGACTTCACGTGCAGAAGTCACGTGTACTCCGGAAGTTAGGGCCGGATACTTTTGATCCGTCCGCGCTTTCGAACGGCACATCATCGATTTATGACGGTGAAAAATGAAGGAGCGCGTCCTTTGTGACTCATGCTTCATTATTATAATTTCTTGCCCCGTAAAAAAGGCGGCATTGTGCGAACGAGTTTGTTACGCAGAAATGAGACAAAGAGGCTCTTGAAAATAAGTGCCGGCTCACGGAAACCGATGAATAGCTTGGAACACTTTTCCTTTTTGGTGAAATGTTTGATGAAGCGACAAATTTAGTGTACGAGAAGAAAATTTGGATGGTTTTGTTATTGTAATTCCGATTACAACAGGGGAAATTGTGTGAAAATAAAGAAATGCAAAGGGACTTTGGAAATGGGATCGTTTTGTAAATTATTTGAATAAAAGACACAATTATATTATTGAAAACAAATGTATTCAATCACATTTTTTTAAATTGGAAATCTCTACTTTCTTGAAATTCGATGTTTTCCAAGAAGCAGAATTGTTTTAAATGTCGCATGTCACTTGATATGTTGTACTAAATTTAGCTATGAAACAGCAAGAAACGAGAACAAACTATTTTAACGATCTTTTTTTTCTTTTTGAACTTTAGGTTAATTTTTTAAATAAACCCGCCAATAAGGTACTTCAAACCCCACATCTAAAAAACAAATTGAATTCCCTCATAAAAAAACGCAAGTTTTGGCACAAAGAAAAATATTTTTCAGCCTGATCGTGAACGCGTGTCACCAATCGAGTGCGCGCGAAAGTGTCGTTGAACTTGAAGATGCAAATGCGATTAATTGTGAAACAACATGATCCCCCTGGCAAGACAAACAGGCATACATTACGCGGTCCTCCCGTAACAAGAGCAGTGTCCGGCCAATCGATTGACCAGTCGCACTCCCTCGGATCGGCCGCGCGTTTTTATAATGTCGGCCGATCGACAGTTGGCGGCTCACAATCGCCAATAATTGACACATTGTCCGAGCGCGCCGGACACGTCTGTTCACGCCACGCTTTACGATTTGTTTCGCCGCAAAAACTGACGCCTGCATAAAGACAAATACAAATTTATCGCGGATTAAATTACAGCGCACGATACCGCGCACGCGTGCGTATGTCACGCGCGCGCAACTGCAACGAGTCGCCCGCCTGGCTTGTTTTATGTCGTAAATCTGCGGAAATGGTCAATGCTGAATTAATATGGTGATAACTTTTATGAGAAAAGTGTGGCTGACAATGATTAGTTTGCGAATTCTCAGGGAAGGATTTGGTCGGCGAAGGGAGGGAGTGAAATTTTCGCAATTTAAAGTTTTGAGTTGGATTTTCATAGGTTGATCTGATCGAGATTTTTTTATGATGAATTTTGAATTAAAAAATATTTTGCGACTAAAACTTTTTGGTCGCATGAATAGTGGTAGAGTTTGGGACAATTTGATAAGTTGCAAAAGGTATTGGCAACTTTTTTGAAATATTCTAATCGAATATCGGTAGAACGCTTGAGTTATTCGAGAGCAGCAAACTTTTGATCTAAATTTGAGAATAATTAGAAAGTGTTTGCTTGAGTGACCAGAGTAATGGTGATATATTTTTGGATATTTGTAAAAACAAATATCCAAAAATATATCAGCATTATCCGAGAACTCGATCGTACAAATGCAATCGAAAAGCAACAAGTATTATTTTTTAACTACCTCTCAACTTCTGTGAAATTTCCGAAGTAGTTAGAAACTTTTTATTTTGATATCAATCGACCCAATTCTCCGAGGAAAATTGTACGCCTTTCTTTGAAAAATATAATTGAATACAGTTTATTGACCGAAACAAGAAACGGCAGAAATTCTGACAATCTTTGAATAACTTTTTATGTTATTAAAAAATGTCTGCTGATTGATTTTTATTTCAGTGCATTTATCATGAAATGTCTAAAAATTGACAAAAGGTGCAATTGCTTTTTATTCCTTATTGTTTGCAGATCTGAAAAATAAACAAAGTACATATTTCATCCTATCTCTTTAATCAAAATAAACACTATCATAAAGTACCATGATTCTTACAAAGTCATAAAAAGCTAATAATTGAAAGTCATCTAAAGTTACACTGAAATGACTTACAAATTGAAGTGCGTTCGCGAGGACCCAATTTTGATTAAACTGCGGCGCTCGCATAAATGAAACATGACGCAAGAAAGGGCGCACTTAGTTCTGGATGAAAAATGAACGTCTTTCATCCCCAACCTGGTGGCGAACAACGGATAATCACGATTGAAAAGTGATCGATCAAAAATTGTAATTGGCAACTGCGGCACGCAAGGTGGTGTGAATTTTCAGCTTGTGATCGATCGACGCCTGTTGTCCGAATACTGTGCGACGTGGTGCATGGCTCTGTTATCGATTTTGCAATAATAAATTTAAATTTTATTCACACCGACACATGTTATCGGTCGAGCGTGGTCGTTTTTGTGATTTCGCCGATTTCGCCGCTACTTTCCATTAATTACGTTCCGTTTTAAGAAAATCGTAAAATGTAATTTGCCTATAATAAGTAATTACCCATAAATCATTTATTTTTGGTATATATTAGTATAGTATTCTGTTTTAATGCGAACCGTGCGTAAATCATGGTGCGATAAAATCATTATGGTGTTTTCATTAATCAAAGTCGGTGTGTAAACTGCGACGCTTGAAGCGGCGAGGAATAGTAGAAACGAACACATGTTTCTTGTTCCGCTTTGTCAATTTATGCAGACAGCTGTCGGTTTTTGAAAACATGCAAAAAAAGTGCAACAACGGCGTCTTGCAGAATCCATACACGGGAATTGTTTCCATTCTACACTTGTACCAATTCAGTCCGCCACTGTGACTAATTGGGATGACGATTGGGGTGACTTTTTAATAGCCTTATAATTTTGGGGGTGTGCGCGGTTTGAAGTGCCATTTGAAATCGATTCATGTTTCATTATATGATATGTACATTTGGGGTGTACATATTTATATTATTTTATTTAATTAAAAATGATTAATGAAATAAAACAATGATGATTATTTTTAATTTGAACTTTTTTTTCTTACTTTTGAGATGGAAACCGATTTAGTCGACTCTCTTCATTCATTTTTTTTTCAAATTGTTTTTAGATTCCAAAATTTTTTTAACGTTTAAATTTTTTACATTTTTTTAATGCTTAAAATTATTTTAAAATGTTCAATCGTTTAAATTTTGTTAATATAATTTTTTTCTATTTCCCAATTATTTAAAATTTTAACTTTTTCAAAAATTGTAAATTAAAAAATTGTAAATTAAAATTCTCGTTCACATAGAAACGAGAACTGATTCATGAGACATAATTGTTCATGTCTCATGAATCAGTTCTCGTTTCCATGTGAACTTAATTATAGAGAAGAAGCTTTTATGCCAATACAGAGATACAAAGTGAGCTCAATGTTAACACTAGAGATTTTGTAAAACAAAAATATTATAAGGTACATCCAAGTATTAAAGTTCTAAGTATTTCTAAAAAATATTTATAAATGTTTCTGGCAATATTTATTAATATTAAATATTTTTCACTGAGATGATTCAATCCAATCCACTTGAAATAATGCCCATCTCTGTTCCTAGTTAATATTCTAATTCATTATTCTTGAACGGCCAAACATTTTTTAATATTCGAATATTTCAATCTTATTCTAAATATTTTATTTCAAACATTCCCCAGAGAAATCATTTCGTGAAATGATAATCACATCAATACTTGCAGTAACATCTACTGCTACAAAATGACACTGTATACCTACAGTGTATGGTAAACATGTTCCCTACTATTCAGTATTTATACCGACGGAACTTTCTAGTGTAAATCCGAAACAAACTTTTCCTTTAAGTATTTTTTTGCTTATTAGAACAATATTATGAATTTTTGCATTTCATTTGTTTTTTATGAGATGGGCGACATCTGCGTAACTCTTGCCATGTCTTACAATGAAATTGTTTTTTGGGGGATCATGAAAAACAGAAAAATAGATTTCATAAAAATATATATTGTTTTACAAGGAAAATTATTTTCCAAGTATTCTCGGGTTTTTAATCATTATTCCTGCCTTTCCCAGTGCCACAATTTTCCTTATCTATTCCAGGTTTTCCAGGTGCATAATAACCATGCTATACAACCAACTGAATTGTACAAATACTGTATTCAATGAATCCTACATCACTAAACACAATTGTATTCTCAAGTTAAAGATACCGCAAACAAAGTGCAACCATGTTTAATGCAAAAATATCATCAACGATGAGTAAAAATTCCTCCCATTGGTACATATTTGTACGGTCGCGAGCGTGTCCTTCCCTTGACTGGTTGAAAGAAAATTTTTTCCTTCGGAGCCATACCCTCGGTTTCCAAATAAATGTCGAAGCAGGCCCTGAGTCTTTGCAGCTGCGCAGACAGAGTTGGCGGCTTCTCCCACATTACATTCACTTCTCTCTCTATCTCCCGCAAAACGTCAGCAGAGGTCGGCACAGTCTGACCTACAGATATGCTGAATATTGGCGTTTCCTTAGGGTAGTCTGGCTTTATCACAATGCGAGCGATAAGTTCACCTGAAAACATTTTTTATTACTAAAATGACTCCTTAAAATTATATCTTCTTTTAATATGTATACAGAATTCAGAGATCTTACAGCTGCCACGCCTTAAAACAGCTTCATAGAAAATGTCCGTGGAATTGATAAGATCTTGTTGCGAGAATGGTGGTGTTTCTGGATGATTCAGGTGACTCTTGTAGCTTTTCCAACTCATGGTTGTGAATTTGTGGAGATTCGTCGACACTTTCTGCGGAATCGGGATATTGCTATCGGTGAAAATGGGCAAATTTCCAGACTCCAGCTGCCGTATTTCCATACACAATTCCAGCCTGGCACGAACCCTCCGTTTTATCTCCTTAAGAACACTTTCTACGTTGGGCTGCGTCAATTCCTGGCTGATCAGCTGAAATTACATATTTGCATGTTAAAACTTTAATATAAAACCAACAATTTTGACCTGTTATGCTTGTATCTTGCAAATTTACATACTTTTCTCTCAGAAACGTCCTGTGTAAGGAAATTAAGGCCTGCCATTTTCTGGGCCCATCTGTATGGAATGCCCAGTCCAAGCGAAGAGAACGAATCTCCCAATTTATATTTCGATAATTGATAATGATTTGCAGGATTCGGACTTTCCAGTCCATTGTCCTTTGGATACAACTCTCTCAGAACAGACTCTGATACCAACATGTCTCTGTAGAAGTAGATATGTATTAGCTGGATGCGAATATAAAGTATAAACTGTTTTGCATATAAGAAATGAAAAAGCATACCCAGCGGAAATACCGCCCACGTCAACTGCATCCAATTTCGATTCAACGGTAACCACTTTCAAAACAGTCATATAGAAAAAGTCAAGGGTTAACTTGATGTCACCTGGAAAATAAATAAGAATAGAATATTATATACCCAGAATGATACTTTGAGTAGATATGATGATGGCAATAGAAATGTACCTTTAAAGGATAAGATCACTTTGACACTCAGAGGGTGTCGTTGCAGTAACTTGCTCTTTTTCTCTTCTTGTCTGGCTTCTTTCGAGATCCTGTGATGTCTCTTCTTATGGACAGGAGGCTCTTCAACGACACCGTTTTCAAAATCTGAATCTGATTCTTGAATTCCTTCTTGATTATTTACAACTTTAGCTTCATCTTCGTCGCCCTCAACTGATATTATCAATGTACTGTCTGTAAGAAATGAATTATGAATTATTACAAAAACATTGCAAAATTAAGGGGGACTTTCTGGGCATAAGTTAAAAAATTTTTGCTTTTTATTTTTATCTTAATACGTCAAAGAATATATGGCCAAAATGATCAAAATTACACAAATTACACATCCAAATTGGACTTGCTATTTTTAATTTTTAAATCTGAAATTTTTAATATGTAAATCTGATATTCATATCCAACAAACCCAAAACCATATGATATAAATAATTTTATAAGAATTTTTTGAAAAAAAAAGAAATATACAGAATCGATTTTTACAGTTGTATCACTGCTTCAAAGGATGTTTAGCTGGTTATGTAAATAAATAATAATATTAGATATATATTATAAAACCAAAATATACAAGTCAGTCTTAGCATCTTTTTTCAGAAGGCCGCCATGTTGAAAATAAATTCCAAAATAGAGATTTCAGAGCCACGGTAGATAAATTCAGTCTAATAAAATGTTTTATTTAATGTTCAAACTTACCATAAGCATCTTGATAAGCTTTAACTTTAGCGTATAAAACATACAATGGGGCTGACAACAATGATGCCTTCTTATGTTCATTGTGTATCTTATCCAAGGGTAAACCAAGACTTTCTTGGAGTGGTTTACTTGCCTAAGACATTAAGAAGGTTAAATTGAAGTTCCAAATGCAATTTGTCTCTATTCATAATAAAATATAAACAGATCAGATGTTTACAACGAAAGTTACATTACCTCCAATACAGTACGCAATTGCGGCTCAAGATTATCCAATCGCTTTTGCTCCGATTCAATATTCATCGCCACTTTTCTTTTACTATCAGCTAATTCATCACATGAAATTGCTAATTGCTTTCGCTGCGTCAACTCCCATTCCAAACGAGCTAATCTCAGTTGATGAGGATCATTTTTCGTTATTTCCTGGAAAAATGACACAAAAATAAATATAAAAGAAATTAAATAAAAACATGTGTATTTACTCTGTTTATAATTATATTTAATACTAACAGGTCTGGAAATGCTTTCTGGAGCTTCTTTGTAAAATTCTTCCTCGGAGACAAGCTGAATTGATTCATCTTTTGATCTAAAATAAAATACAATGTAAAATAAAATACAGTATTTTTATATCTGCTTGTAAAAATAAATCAATTATAATAATTAGAATACATACTTAAATTGGAGGCACTTAATAACTTCTTTTTTCAAATGCATCACTTCGTACAACAAGTTTTGTAAATGTAGATGGCGGCTATCTACACTGCTCTTTGCATTATTTAAAGAGTCTCTTGCAAATTGCGTTCTAAACTTTTCCATCCTATTCAGTTTTTTCAATTCTATAATTGACAATGCAGTTTGTGTTCTTAATTCTTTAATTTCTGCTTTCGCCTAGAAATACAAGCAAATTAACAGATTTCATTATTACTAAATTTCTAATTCACATATTACATATTGTTGATATATGTAATATGTGACTTTTGACATTTATCCTCATGTATGAAGAATAACAAGTCAAAAATCATAACATACCTTGTCATCATTACTCTTTTTAAGGGCTGCAATGGCATCTATGGATTTTCGAATAAATTTACAAGCAGAGAAAAATCTCTCTGCATCCTTCTCGGGAGACCTTTCCATCGCTTCTTTTTCCTCAGCGGTTATGATCATCTAAAATTGAAACACCATAAAAATTTAATTAGTGAATAAATCTATTTCATTTTTATAATGAATCTCTTACAAATATTAAGTTTAATGTTAAAACATATTGATAAATGTGAAAAAAACGTACTTTATAAATATCTTCCTCTTTGGTTTGCGTCATTTCGGTCGAATTGACCGAATGTTTCTTCATAACCTCCAAAAATCCAATGTTTAGTAAACGAAGAGTTTCCGTTGGATCCGCGTTCCGGAACCAACTTCACAAGAATGCTTGAATACACGATGTAAACGCATTAACCTAAATGTAGCGGAATGCGAAAAAACATTAAATTATATATAGAAATTGCGAATTAAATAGAAGTAATTGATAATTAATTACAAAAGATGTTAATAAACATATTAATATTGACTTTATATTCATAGGAAATAGAATAAGCCTTAGAACGAGAAGCCTCGTGGCAGAATGTAACATTGCATTTGCAATTGCAACGTTGCATTTGCGATTGCAACGTTGCATTTGCAATTGCAACGTTGCATTCACAGTTGGCCGTATGGACGCTTGCGCAGTCCGGTGCCATTGAAAGGAGAGGGAGAGAGAGAAAGCAACGTTGCATTTACGAAAGCAACGTTGCTAAATTCAACGTTATATTTTCAAAAGAAACGATACAATTACAAATAAAACGTTTATTTGTATCTGTATCTTCTGAAAATTATTTATTATTTCCATAATAAATAATTATTGCTAATTCTTTCAATATTTTTTAGATTTTTAGGGTTTAACATTTATAAAAATTATCATATTTTCAAATTTTTTTAAATTTTTCATATTTTCAAAACTTCATATTTTTAAATTTTTCAAAATTTTTCATATTTTCAATATTTTCAAAATTATCAAAATTTTTCATATTTTTATAATTCTTAAAATTTTCAAAATTCTTAAATATTAAAATATTTCTTAAAATGTATATCTTTTTCTAGATTCATAATAATATTCAAATTACTTGAATTTTTCAAAATTCTTAAAAACATTTTTATTAAAACATTTTTTCAAATGTATCGAAATTCTTTAAAATTTTTGAATTTCTTAAATGTTTTACATTTTTTTAATTTCTCAAAATGTTCAACTTTTTCAAAATTCTTAAATTTTTTTTATTTTTTTAAATTTGTCAACATTTTTATATTTATTTAATTTTTCAACTTTTTTACCTTCTTAAATATTTTCAAATTTTTCAAAATTCTTAAAAAATTATAAATTATTTAAATTTTTTTAATTTTTCGAGTTTCTAAAACTTTTTTCGGTCTCAAAATTCTGAAATTTTTCAAATTTGAGAATCATTAAATTTTTTGATTTCTCAAAATTCTTAATACAACTGCAAGGTCCGAAAAGTGGGTCGAATTCACGAATTTTTTCTGGGAAAATAACATATAAACAAACGGTTTTAGGCGTTGATAAATATATGAAAATGCCTTTCGGGAAGTATTTTAATTTTTCAAATAAAAATACAGGAAACTTACATGGAGTTATCAATCCGTGGATCGTAAGGACGCGCCTTCGTCCGTACACAATGAAAGCACATAATGAAAGCCACAAACGTATACCCGCACAGCACGGCTTCCGATGTCGGAGATGCGCCAGAGAATCTACTTAGGAATGTCGCCAAATCTACGGAGAATTTACGGAGTTCGGAGATTCTCCGTAGTAAGTACCCCCTTAAGAATTGTCAAATTTCTTAAATTTTTCACATTTTTTAAATTTCGCAAAAATTTCAAACTTTCCAAATTCTTCTTATTCTTAAATTTTTCAAAATTTCAAACTTCCCAAAATTCTGCTGATAATTCCAAGACCTGCCGACTTGGAATTATCCATCACATATTACATTTACAGTTCTGCCTTGTGTAGAGTACAGACTGCTTCATTCCATTTTACTCTCAATGTTTTTTTCTCCAGTTCCAGTCGTGTGATCCCTTGCGCGGAGTACAGACTGTCTACATTGAAACGTTTTTTTCTCCCTGGTCCGTGCCATCAATGTTAATTATTTTACATAAATAAATGGATAAATTCCGCGTTTCCCTAGGGCGGGAAACACAATTTCCCGTATGGACAAGTATGGAAAGTGACCTATATCCTCCCGGATGGTCGGAAATAGGTCACTTTCCTCCCGGTTTTCAGGGCGGAAAAGGTCACTTCCCATCGCACGTGTTACAAAAATTAATATGTTTATTTACATCTTGAGTAATTTATTATCCATTATTTCTACTTAATTCGCAATTTTTATTTTATGCATAATTTAATGTTTTTTCGCATTCCGCTACATTTAGGTTAATGCGTTTACACCGTGTATTCAAGCATTCTTGTGAACCGAGTGAAGTTGGTTCCGGAACGCGGATCGAACGGAATCGATTCGTTTATTAAACGTTGGAATCTTGGAGCCTATTGTTTCTTCTTCTTTGTGTTTTCCGTATCACTTTCTTTGCCCTTTATAAAATCACTGATTAGAGTAATGTCCACAGTTTTCAACAATGCATTTACAAAAATACCGGCTGCGATTTACGAAACACTGTTAGGTTATGTTGTCTTCGGTGTTTTCCCTTTTGATAGTCGATTCGACATGCAGTCTGCAGGTCGAAAGAGAAAATCTGCGCATGCGCGAAGAAATTCCAAGCTTGTAAGTAATTGGAAATTAACCATTTTTTAATTGTTGATTTGTGAATCCCCTTAATTTACAAATGTACAATGAATTGCACATTTGTAACTTAATTGGAAACTCCACGCTGAGTCTTTCAAAAAATAGAATTTCTATTCTTTTTTTATCAGTATCCTTATAATATCTAGAATTTTTTTATAAATTTTATTTTACAACCAAAATTTATTTTTTTTTATTTCACGATTAATAATGTTTACACTTTTTCAGTTTAAATGTAACTAACACGATGTTAAAAATACTAATTAATTAATAAATTACTTTACGAAAGCGCATAAAGTACTTACTTGAAGTCCAAAAAATAGAAACGTTGACCCCGACGTGATTTGAACACGCAACCTTCTGATCTGGAGTCAGACGCGCTACCGTTGCGCCACGGAGTCATGTACCAACGCTCAGTATTTTATCGTACATAACTCGCCGTGTTACGTGACCATCATCGAACCCGAGCAACAAATGCATATCTCCTCGACAAAAACTCGTGATTTTCAAATACTTCGATTCTCCTATCGCCAACGATTTTACACCCCGAAAATTTGTAAATAAAAAACATAACATTCAAAAACGTGTCATCGATATCCCGACAATCGATATATCGAAACGATTCAAATGACAGAAACGGTCGATTGTTGTTTTTATTCGCAATTTTCAGCGAAACGATTAACTTTTCCCTTTCATCTCCGATGTCAAACGATTTCACAATTTTCTAATTTACTGTTAATCAAGATTTGCTACGATGAATGTCCATCAGGTTCCGCGTATCTTGATTTTACTTCGCCTATCGAATGCGAACTCGCAATATCGATTCGAACGTAGCCGTGTAAACGGCCAATGTGGCGTCGCACGCGAAGAGTCGAGTCGTAACGGTTTTCAATTATTTAACGCGAATTTTTAGTTAACAAAAAACGGTGCGTCGGATTGATGATATTAACGTGTCGTTCTGGTTTTGACGTGAGTATGCACTTAAGAGATTTCGGCAAAACATCGAAACCGTTCGACAGAACGTTGTTTTGGTTTTGGCGAAACCAATGTCCCGCGCTTTTAGTTAGCGAGCTTGCAAGATTGATGGCTTTCAAATATGCAGGGTTAATCTCGGGGGAGTTCGAAATGTCAACATGTATGCGCGAAGGGACTTAAGGGATTCGCGCTGAGAGCCTGTGGGAATTTGTTAGAATGAAATTGCCACAGGCTCTCAGCGCGGAATTATCTTGAAAATAATCGCGATTCAATGTTGTGGTTTTGAATCGGATTTGTTCGTGGTAAAATCATGCTCAATTAATTCGAATCAGATTGCTGTTTGTTTACGATATTATAATTTAGCTGTAAGAGATAATTGCAAGTTTTTTCGCGGAAAATTTGGTTTTGGCCATTTAGGTTATGTTTACGTTTTGATGATGCTGTTTTGATTCAGATGGGATGGTGAAGGAGTAAATAGGCGACTAGTTTTTTTTTCAATCAAACAAAGTTTAATGCAACACAAATTATTTAAAACATATTTGCATAGAGTACAACGTATTGTTATAATTACTGTATATAGCATACTGAGAGCAAAAACGATAAATGTATTTTTTTTTTCGAGAAGATATCATTTTATCATTCAAATAATTACCACTATCATTTCATCATAAATGATCATCCTCTTAAATTATCAAAAAAACAATCTATCGGAAATTCATTTTATCATTCATACATTTTATCACCACCCTTAAAATTATCAAAAAATTTATTTATTGAAAAAATCAGTTTATCATCTAGTTAAATTATCCAACATCATTTTATCGAAAAACCATTTTATCATTCATGTATTTAATCATTCATCATTGTCAAATTATCGAAATTCAGTTTATTGAAAAATTTAATTTCCTTCTGAAACTCTATGCATATGAGCTTATTAGAAATGAAAAGATATAATGATTTTTGGATAAATTGATTTATTTATAATGTGAAGCTAAGATAAAATACATTGATGATAAAATGATTTTTCTGTAATTTCTCAATGATAGTGAAATATCTAAATGATAAATTGATATACTGATTTTTTAATAATTTTTGACAATGAAGTTAATGTCAAGATATGCATGGATAATAATATGTGTTTTGCATAAAGTAATTTTTCAATTATTTGATAGCAGTGATAAAAAGATATCTTCTCCAAAAACTTATTGTGTTTTTGTCAGAAATATTTTAGATGTTTTAAAAGACTTGACCATTTTTTATACAGATTTTACTTCATTTACAGTTATCATTTTGTATTTGTTTTGTAGAATGGTGGATAAAATAACTGTAGATGATGCCCCAGATGAAAATGGAGACAACGTCAATGGATACGATGACTCAGATGAAGAAGGATGTATTCGTGTGGATGATATCTATATTCCCCCACCTCCGAGGCAGTTTAATGTTGAAAATCATACAGGACCCCGTTTGATTCTTCACAAAATAGTCAATCACAATTTCAAAAGTTATGCTGGAGAAAAAGTTGTAGGACCATTCCACAATGTAAATTGAACATTTTAAATTAAATTTAATTCAAGATTCGGTTTATTTCATTGATGTTTGTTAACAATATGAAATTGTTACAGTGTTTTTCTGCAATTGTTGGTCCGAATGGAAATGGTAAAAGTAATGTTATTGACTCAATGCTGTTTGTGTTTGGGTACCGAGCCAACAAAATCAGATCGAAAAAAGTATCCAATTTAATTCATAATTCTAAGGAACATCCAAATGCAGATAGCTGTACTGTGTCTGTACATTTTGCGTCCATTAAGGATAAGGTAATTTGATTTCTCTAAGTTAAAAATAGTTGTTACAAATGATAAAATACTTTACTACAGTTTCTAATCAATCAATTCAATTTCAGGATCGGGATTCATATGAAATTATTCCTAATAGTGAATTTGTTATATCGAGAACTGTATTTAAAGACAATAATAATTATTATGAGTTAAATGGAAAGAAAGTGCAATTCAAGCAGATCGCTAAACTATTGCGATCTTATGGAGTCGACTTAGACCATAATCGTTTTTTGATTCTACAGGTAAACACAAACAAATTTACTATATTAAACTTCCTTAAACTTACAAATTAAAAAAATTTGTCTAAAATGTCTGTTTAAAAATTAACCATGACTTTTTATTGCAAATTTAATTTTCAGGGCGAGGTCGAACAAATTGCATTAATGAAACCAAAAGGCCAAACAGAAGGTGACACTGGAATGTTGGAATTTTTGGAAGACATCATTGGTACTTCGCGATTCAAGGAACCCCTGGAAAAACTGTTCAGCAAAGTCGAACTTTTGTCAGAAAATCGAGTTGAAAAACTGAACAGGCTACGAATCGCGGAAAAAGAGAAAAAGGACCTGGAAGAACCTATGAGAGAAGCTGTGGAATATTTGAAGATGGAGAATTCGATTATACACTTGCAACACCAGTTGTATCAGTTGAAAAAGTAATCATTGTATACATTCACAACTAAATTAATTGATCTGCTTCAGTGATGATTGTTCACTCAACGTATCATATCAATTTTAGGTTTGAAACCTGCAAGACGATTGCCGAGGAAGATGAAAAATATAAAGAACTTGAAACTGACTTGGGGGCTCTCAAAGATGAGATGAAGAAAGTTTCGGACGAACGAGAAGAGAAGCAAAAGATCGTCAAGGAAAAGTCGAAGAAGTGGGACTCTCTGCAACGGGATAAAGATGACAAATCTAAGAAGTTGTCCGAGTTGCAGAAAAAGGATGAAGCATTGTATGCAGAATTGTTTGAACGAAACAAAACTCGGAAAAGTTGCATGTCATCAGTGAAATCTGTAAGTATTTTACCGTCAACTGTGAATCGCAATATTAAACACAACTACCCACTTAGACATTCACTGTTTACCATACATACTAATGCTTAAGTGTTAATTTTCAAACAGGAAAAGGCCAAACTGGAAGAGCTCTTGGCTGCACCAGCCAAGCTCGAAAAGGAAATAGAGGAATGTGAGAAACTGAATAAGAAACACTTGTCCAAACGAGAAGAAGAAGAAGCCACTTTGGCGAAGCTTATGGGTGAAGCTGAGAACAAAACGCGGCCTTTGATTGAAAAGCGGAGTATCTTAGAAAAGGAACTGATCTCGAAGAAAAAGGACCTGAATGAAGCGAAGTCAAAACATGCATTATCCAAGAAAAAATTGGATATTTACACGTCCAACGAGCAAACGGAAAAGACCAAGTTCGAGGAGCTGCAGCAGAATCTGAAGACGGATTTGGAAACACTGAAACAGAGAAAAGAGCAGGTTGGGAGTTTCTCTGCCAAAATTACGCCTACCGAGAAGAGCTTGAGGCAGGCACAGAAGCAGCTCGCCGAAAATCAGACTCAGGAGGCTGCTATAAGAGAACAGCTGAACAGGAAACGAGAAAAGTTTGACGAGCAAAGACATGCGATGTACTCGAGTAAATCGAGAAACAAAGTTTTGAATGCGTTGATGGAGCAAAAAAGACAGGGAAATCTACCAGGAATTTTAGGAAGACTGGTAATCTCACATTTCAAATACATTTATCACGTTTTTAGAAAATTTCCGTTTCAACACAAGATAAATCTTGTGTCAAAAAAATTGTACTGAAGTAGAAAACTTAATTATCTTGATTAAAAGATACATTTCAATGAAAAATGTGATTGAAACCAATAAAATAAACATAACAATAATGTATTAACTTCTGTCCAATTTTATTCAAGTCATTTTCTATCATACGATAATTATAACACCATACGAACTTTCAATTTCGCATTATTACTGAATATACTATTTAAAAACTAGTATTATAGCATAATAAAATATATTTTCATAAATATAATTTATCTTCATTTAAATCATATGTTTTTTCTTTGATTTTCATGATTTTATTCATAGAATTAAATCAATCGATTTTATTCATGACAGCCCTCCTGCAAATTATAGATGTACAGATATAAAATAAATAAATTATTCAGGGTGATTTGGGAGCCATCGATGCGAAATATGATGTCGCCGTTTCCACTGCTTGCGGAGCGCTAGACAATATCATTGTAGACACCGTCGACACAGCCCAAAAATGCATAGACTATCTTCGCCGAAACAATATTGGCCGTGCTTCGTTTATACCCTTGGAAAAGCAGCAGCGTTTTAGGGATCAATGCCGCCAGCGAATAAAAACTCCAGAAAACGTGGCCCGGTTATTCGACCTCATCCGAGTCGACAATGAAGATGTTCTCGTCGCGTTCTATTACGCGTTGCAAAACACCCTGGTTGCTGACAACTTGGATCAGGCGACCCGGATCGCCTACGGTGCCCAGCGGTACCGAGTCGTCTCACTCAAAGGAGAACTTATCGAACTTTCCGGTACCATGAGTGGTGGCGGAAGGACGGTGCTTCGGGGTGAATATTTCATTATTTCTACCTCCCCAGTTTTGCTGTTAATGGAAATATTCAATGATCAGCAATGACAACAATTCATTCCAGGTCGAATGGGACAGAGTGTGGTGCGAAGTGAACCATCAGCAGTCGACATGAAGCAATTGGAGGCCGATATGGAAAAGTTGTTCCAGGAGTGTGAGAGTCTGAAGGCAGCACAACCTGCGTTGGAAAACCAGATTCGAACACTGTCGACCGAGTTGCAGCGGATGCAAAACGACAGCAGTAGGTTTGAAATTGAGATCAAAGCAATAAACGATCGTCTGCCTCTGTTGCGCCAGCAACTCAAGCTGCAAGAAAAGAAAGCTGCGGACTCAGTTTCCGACCCGAAACAGGTACCAAATCCGACGGAAAAACATATATTCAAAAACTGAGGTTTGACTATTAATTGGAAACTGATTTCAGGTCAAGAAAATGACAGCAGAATTGGAGGCGCTTGCCGAGGCTCTCGAACAGGCGGAGGAAGCCTCCAAATCGATCGAGGAGTCAGTTAAGCGACTGAACTCCGACATCGACAAAGTGTCTGGAGGCCGAATCAAAGAATCGCAGAAACGAATCGCCGATCTCACGCAAGCGATCGACAAGGCGAAGAGCGAGACTTATAGACTCCGAGTCCAGATCAAAACGGCCGAGCGAAACGCTAAGAAGACCCAACAGTCCATCGAGAATGACGAGCAGAACGTGAAAACCTGCGAGGAACGGTTGCGCGAGATTACCCAGGAGCGCAAGGAGATGGAGGAGGTTGCCTCCCAGTTGACTACGGCCATCGAGGAGTTGGAAGAGCAGCTGAAGGAACGCGACGAGACGCTGGGTTCATTGCGGAAGGAGCTTTCCGCGAGCGAGGCGCGGGAGAGCAAAATGAAGCACATGAAAGTCGAGTTGGACCACAAGTTGTCGGAGAAGGGTAAAATATTGAAAGAGCTGCGACAACGGCTTCCGGATTATGAGCGCAAGATGGGGGGGCTCAAGTTACATGATATTCCGAACGAAGATCCAGAGGAATTGACTGTTTTGGGAGAGGAGGAAGTCCAGGCTCTGGCAGATAGGTTAGTGTTCCAGGGACCTGTAAAGTTTCTTTCATTTACAATACTATATTAGATTTGGAGACAAATTCTCCAAATCTAATATCGATATACTCCCATAATTTATATATACCGATATAACTCATTAATTAATATCTATCGATATAATTCGATCATCTATATACTTCGATAACCGATACATATCGATATAATTCGATTTTCGATACTAATGATTAATCATTAACCATTTCCTCTCCATTCCAGAAACCTACCAGCCAAGTTGCAGCGAGCGAAAGAAAAGTTACCAGAACAGCCTCCAAATTTACAACTCATCCGCGAGTACCAGGAAAAGGACGAGCTCTACCTACGAAGAGCATCCGAGCTCGACGAAATCACGACGAAGCGAAACAAGATGCGAGATGTGTACGAGCAGGTTCGGCGCAAGCGCACGTTCGAGTTCCAGTGTGGCTTCGACGTTATCACGAAAAAGCTCAAGGAGGTGTACCAGATGATCACCCTCGGCGGCGACGCCGAGCTCGAGTACGTCGACTCGATCGACCCCTTCAGCGAGGGCATCGTCTTCAGCGTGCGACCGCCCAGGAAGTCCTGGAAAAACATCAACAACTTGAGCGGCGGCGAGAAAACGCTGAGCTCACTGGCGCTGGTGTTCGCCCTGCACCATTTCAAACCGACGCCGCTTTATTTCATGGACGAAATCGACGCGGCGCTGGATTTCAAAAACGTCTCCATCGTCGGCCACTACATCAAGGAGCGGACGAAAAATGCGCAGTTCATCGTTATTTCGCTGAGGTCCAACATGTTCAACCTGGCGGACTACCTGGTCGGCATTTACAAGACGTACAACTGCTCGAAGTCGGTGAGCTTGGATTTGTCGCAGTTCAAAAAGAAGAACGGCATCGTGGACCCTGTAATGAGTTCACAGGCGACACAGTCTTCGCAAGCTTCGATGATGTCCGGCACGGTCAAACGACAACACGCTAGTCAGGAAGTTGCGACGCAGGAGGAGAGGAACAAGGAGGTGAATGGCGAGCTGGAAACTGCTCGCGAGGGGGAGGAGGAGGAGAAGGAGGTTGAAGGGAAGAGGCAACGTCTTATGGAAAAACTGTCTGCTGATGTGGAGAAGAGGAAAATTGCGGAACGGCAGAGCAGAAGCAGTCAGGGGTACGAGGGTTTCGGATTATGGAACCTGGGGGACGAGATGGCCGAAGACTAAATTAATAAATAATGTGTATCTCAGAAAATAGCAAAATTATGAGGTTCGATTAAGGTGAAATCTTGAAGTTTTAAAGAGGCATTTGAATACTGAAACTTGCGAAAACCTACCGAAGATATAAAAATCTACTTTGCATTAGAATGATTAAATAATAGAAATGTGAAATATTTCGAATATGAATTAATATGTTGTATTACATTGGGGATATATAAAAGTAAAGCCTATCGAAATTCGAAAAAGGCGATCGAATAAAATATTAAGTCGAGAATATGTTATAGGTAAATTTAAGAAAATGTAGAAATAAATTAACGGCATGAAATCGAAAGTATGAATTGTTGATATCGGTACAAAATTGATTCAAGTTACTTCGTTGTCAGTACAAATTCAGGACTGATTATTTGTAGAAAAGTCATTGGTCGTTGATGAAATAATAAATTCCAATCAAAATTAATTGTACTGATATCAATTATTCAAAATTTTGAAACAGTATTAGTTAATTACCCGTCAATTTATACTTATATAATATTGGCTCGACTTTATATTTTATTTCTTTGCATTTTTCAAATTTTGATCGGCTTTTTCTTTTATCCCAATCAATGTAACAGATAGATTTGTATTCAAAATATTTACATTTCTATTGCTTAATAATTCCAACAGGTTCTTATGCAAAGTAGATTTTTATATTTTTGAATTTTCCTCTTTCATACTTTTTTGCCTCTTTCAGAAGCTTAAGGTAGTACTATCACTGAGGCAATTTTTCAAGAATGAGCTAGAAATTTTATAGAACTATTAATCAAGTTACAAGGCGTTAGTTTTCACAATTTGAGTAACTTTGATCGTCTTGTTTGCGAGATATTT
>JABFPB010000784.1:0-31727 GCA_022817645.1 Ceratoteleas bidentatus
CAACGCGAACAATGTTTGTATAAAAGTGTGTAGGCTTCTTTCGCGAACTTCGCCACGAAACTTCTATGCGACGAAAATAAAAAGGACAGACGCATCTGACGCGAGACAGAGCGCGAAAGTCAACGGGAGAAAGGAAAGCGACGAATAAAGGAAGAATGGCGCGAGGGGTGCGGGGGGTAGAGGGCGCTCAAAGCCGCGGAATCATAATATTTCTGGCCGCGGAACGACCTTTATTACCGCGCAAACGATCCTGATGGAAAAATAACGAGCCAGAAGTTTTCCGCGCGGCGAGCTCGAATTCGCTCGAATTTCTTCCCGGTTTTTGCCATTTTTTGCGTCCCTTTTCGGCTTTAAAAGTGTATTAGACGTTGCGTGAAGTGCGCGCGTGTTCCGCCGCGTTGCTTCCGCGCGATAGTTACGTATTCATGTCACTTTAATTTCGCGTTTTCGACGCCAGAAATATGCGAATCGAAGCGCCCGTGCTTTTTCAATTAAACCAGCGTTTTTTCGTTGTTCCCGCGTCTCATTGGAAAGTGGTCATTTTCGAAAGAGAGGCGAATTATTCAGTGTAGTTTCAGTTCACCTTTGACACGAGTTTCTAGATTTTATGTAAAACTCGTCAAAAGTAATGTTCGCTAGAGGTAGAAAATTGTTTACGTTGAGTGAAACGTTTTTTGAACTTGTAAAATAAACTGTTAATGGATTGTAAATATTTGGCAATGTTTTCTAAACGAAATGAAATCTTTGTTGAAAATCTCCAGTCAGTAAATTCTCGAATAATGCATATTCGTGAAACAAGCCGAGAAAAAGCAACTTCACTAACTACGTTTCGCCAACTAAAAACCCTCACTTGACCCAAATTCCCGATTTTCGATCACCATCATTACAAGATTTAGTTACAACATGTGCCGCCTAATTTCCTTGAAGCTTTATCCCAAATAATTTAATTAAATCGAACGTGATCGACGTCGATATATAACGAGGTTGCTCTTTAAAAAGCTGCGCGATATATACGCGGCACGAGATACCGTTACGTAACAGAAAATTACTTTTTCGCAGGAAACCGAAGAACCCGGGGATTGCGCGGTTTTATTTCCAATCATGCCGCGCCGACAGCAGACACGGAAAATTGAATATTGACCGAATTTCAAATTACGACTAAATCACGATTTCGAGTTGGCCGAACGCAAAACGGGAAACGTCGCCGCGATTGCGCGTAAAGTGTAATTTCATAAGTACCGACGAGTAAAGGGTAAAATGGCGGCAGATACGTTAAAGTTATTAAAGGAACGAATCACGCCAAATTGAAGTGGCGCTGTATCGAAAATAAAAGTCCGATGTGATGTTGTAACTTTTCCTCTAACAAGCGCCGCGACGTGTCTGTGGCTGATTTTTAAGGCGGGAATTCGTGCTAGCGAGCGTGCGAGTGGCGAAAAACAAGTGTTTGTAATAGTTCGTTTGTGGAAAAAAGGGCCGGGGCGAAGTTAAAAATTACAACTTCAGTTTTCGGACGAGCGAATTGACGAGCGCGGCGAAATAAGTTCACGAGATGAAAACGTTCGCAAGAATGTTGATATCGGGTTCAATTAACGTTTTAATTCGCTAATTTAATTAGCGTTTATCACGCGGCGCAATTCGTTCATTCCAGGGGAATTGAATTGCGCGGAAAAACAACGCGGCGTTACAAATTAAATCCGCGTTTCAATCAGCGCGACGAAAAAAGCCGCAATTTTCGTAAATAATAACTTCATTGTGCATCGAAGTATCGTTTTCACTGGCAAATGCACAGGTTCAACGGTATTCCGGGGAAATTATGCAACCCGACGGTTTTTCGCGCTTTCAGAAACCTTTTTGTGACGCTCGGCAACTTGTTTAATTAATTAACAATTCGACGTGACGTAACGCGTCATTCAACATCACGTTCTCAAAAGGAAAAAGTGTATTAATTAATAAACACACGTTTTTTTTAATCAACTTTGCAAAAATGAAGTAATTTTCATAACCAGACAGTGAATGATGAAAATTCTATTTAAATGTTTGATGTTTTTGGGTTGATTATCCACAAGATTATAATCGCTTATTTAAAAATGGTCATTTTGAGAAATTATGGAAATTTACAAAATCACATTGTTAAAATCAATTGATAAAATCCATTGATTTTATCACATAATAAAATCCATTCTTAAAATCAGTTAATAAATAAACTACGACTAAACAATGGAAAAAACGGGACTTCTGTTAAAATAAATTTCCCATAATAAAAGTCCATAAAATCAATTCCGCTGATAAAATTGGGAATTTCATCGCAAAAAACGGGGTCGGACGTCTTCCTCTATTATTACCCGACTGTTCCAAAGAAATCCGAACGTGCCCGGAAAAAAAGCCGACATCCGCGGAAAAGCGTCGCCGATCTCGTTATGCCGTCGGAGTAAAAGCGCGATAACGTCGTCGGACAGAACCGATTAGTCGGCCGGGTTGCTCGCGCGTGTCCCCGCTATACCTGTATATGCCGCCAAGATGGATTACCCAAATTCGCCTTTGTCGGGTCTCGCCTTCGAGGCATTAATCTCATCTATTGTTCCGCGGAATGAATCCCCCGCATAGCATTCTGTCACGTTTTCGCAACCATTGTACTTATCCGCCTATATCAACATAATCGATTATGGTTTGTGGTATGCAACTCGCCCGGCCAACTGAATTATTCAATTGTTTCAGCCGAGCCCGCTGCTCGATAAATTAAGCCCGATTAATTAAGGCCCGGTTCTCCCGAGTGGCGGACCTCTCATCTTATTCGCGTTTTTGTTGTTCTTGCGCAGCTTTTTTTCGCTTTTCCGACAAAAGCTAATCTAACTTCGGCGCATCTTCGCAAACCTTTCTGTCCCGACATTAGTAAACCACTCCGCTCGCCGAGTTGCCTCTTCCGGTTTCTATATACCGGGAGACAATTTCAGCCAAAACAAATGAAATTAGCAGCCTTCAAAATTACATTCGCCGCTTGCTCGCTATCTGCATAGCTCCCACTCGGGAGAGCGAAGCACAAAAATCCCGTGGGTTCGAGTTGTTGGAAAAATAGGATAAGAGAAGGGGGTGGTTATCGTGATGAAAAAGTCAAAGTTTTAGTTTCTGAAGCAAAGAAGTTTAGATGAAATGTGGAAATATTCAGTTTTGTCTTCAGTTATGTTTAAGTTATTTCACATCATAAAAATCTGTTTTAACAATATTCTTTATTCGGCTCATTTTCATGCTTAAAACTTTTTTTTCTTCAGAATAATTAGAGATAGAGTCTTAGTTTGTCATTTCTTTCTACATTGTTTGTGAAAACGTAGCCGCGATTGATTCATAAAAGCAAACACTTTCCTATTTCTATATAACAAATCTCGACAAAAATGTCATAATCGACACTTCCGGTCAACTGTCAAACCGCGAACCGCCCCTTGGGAGCACAATTTTTCGCCCGTGCCACAAATCGGCGTCGATTGTTCGAACGGATGTATAATTTATTGGTCCACGGAAATCGATGCCGTACAGTTGGCTGTGACACATTTAATGCGGACAATATAATGCACAAATACGGTCGAACAAACTCCGCTTAAATGACTTTTGCAGGTGCCGCGAGACGAGGCGCGACGGACGGATAGAGACAAAGCATTGCGGCCGAATGAGAGCCAGTTGTCATGCGTGGCATGACCAGCGCAAATTGCACGCCGAACTAATGTTTCGCGGATAAATCGTCATCACGCCGGCATTGTTCGCCAGCACTGAGGTTCTTTAAGAAGTGCGATAATCAATTTTGAGTAATCGTCAATTTGGATCTGACGTTTCATGAATGTCATTGTCAGTCCAATGTTCATTGAAACATTTCTGATAAGTGTTTTATGAAATGAGAAGGAACAATTTAATGATAGTAATTAAAGTAGTGGAATTCAAAATTGGTTGACATTTGTTGACATTTGTTGTTCAATACGTACCTCGTGTTATTTTATTTTTTTATGTGTAATTCTTTGTACTTTATTATGTAAAAAGTGTTAAAAACACCTAAAATTGATACTTTAAAAAGGAAACCAGTTTAACTTCTTGTCTTCTTAAAAACTGTAATTATTTACCATTTTACTCATCGGAACTTTAAATTCAAATACTCTAAACTTTTTCCCTCTAATTTTGCAAACTGATTTCAATTAACTCTGCCAACTCGCATATCAGTGTTGAAATGCATTCATAGCATCTGACCTCATTTTTTGTAATTTCATCGCCGCTGTAATAATAATATTTTCATAAAAAATTGTCTCCAAAAATGGCGGCAAAAGGAAGGCTGACTGAAATTGATCGTCCAAGTGGCTGGGCGCGCGCCTTTTCCTAACAAAGGAGCGATGATTTCGCGAACGCGAAATATCAACGTGATTCATGAAGAAAACTATTTAGCCGTAATGAATTTGCTCTGGAATTTTCTTATTAAAGAGAAATGATACGAAGTAATTGCTTACTGAATGTAAAGGGAATGCCGAAGCTCCGGGGGACGGCGCGCGCTCTTTAACGAGACGCATCATTGACTTGAAATTGAAACGCAAAAATGCGCCAGCTCGTAAGAAAAGGTGCCACTTTCGACACGGTCCCACAGGCCCGCATTATGTCCGTGTGATGCTATTTATAATCACGTCGCTCTGTGCGAAATAAAACAGAGCCTGGGATTTGGAGGTTTCGAGCTTGATCGATCCCTTTTACAGAAAAACGCTTAATTTCGCACGACAATTTTTCAGACGTAATACCCACTTGAAACATGGATAATTAAATTGGAAGCTTTTTTCCAATTTAATTACCTTTAGATTAAGTAAATTTGTGAAATGACTTTATTTTTAGGTGAAAGTTATTTTAAATATGATAATAAACTTACAGAAGGTCTGGAGTATAAGACCTTAATTATTTAAATTTTATATTACTTATTTAGATATTTATATAACACTATAGATGACTGGGTTGAATAACTTGTACAAAGTAAAATACCAAAGCAACTTGTAAAAAAAAATAACCAATGCAAACGAATTTGTTGAATTTATATAAACTCTTCACATATACTAACGATTTGTGAAAACCAATAACAAATATATACGTCAAAATCTCACATCAATAAAAAACTATTTCGAAATGCCTCAGCCACTCCAAACCTTTCTTCTAACCCTCACTTAGCACGATTCGCAAGCAACCCGCGACAACGGCATTATCTACGGAATTAAAGGATCATCACGCGCCGCTTCGCACCGTCGAGGATTAGAAAAGAAAATGCTGCCTACGAATCCGTGCCCGAATTCGAATTCTCTCGCAAAAAGCGCGTCCATTTTGCACCCGAAATCGAGCGAAACCGGGACCGCGAATACGATTATAATAATCTGCGGGATCGGATGTTCGGGTGCGGCGGAGCGCGCGCTGCATCCAATAAAGAAGCCGGCGCAAGAAATAATGGAGCTGGGTCAGCTGCACGGGGCGGGTGTCAGCGGCAGCCGCGGCGTAAAAACCGCAGCGCCATCTCCCGGCATGATTCACGCGTGTCCTGTTTTTCGCCGACGCGACTCCTAACTTCCGCGCCGCTAATCCCAATTAACGATTCGGCGGATCGACAAGAACGGCCATTTTTCAGGACGACGCGACAAAACACGCGGATCACGTAATTTCGGCGGAAAAAGGCGCGATTATCGAAAAACGATCAGCCGCCGACAAAACGTCACCTCGGCGAATCATTGCCGCCGGGTTACGCGGAAATGAATATTCAACGGGCGCGCTTAACACCGAAAAGCTTTCATTTTCTCGCGACATTTTCTCGCGGCTGTCGTCTCTCGCGGCGCTTTGCGCAATTTATTCCGCAAAAATGTGAATTTGGGGAACAGGTCGGAGCGAGTGTTCGTTAATGCTCGACCGTTAACGAACCGCTAAAGAGGAGACAAACGGAACCGGCCAATCAGAATCGCAACTAAAAATTCAGAGTGGTTTTTCGTAAGACGATGTTTCACTTCGTTACAAATGAAAAAAAATGTTCTTAAACAATTTTATCTCATTGGCGCAAATGATGAGTGATGTAAATTATTGACATCCGACAAAACCTAGTCAGACTGAGCTTATATACAGTAGATTTTTAGGCAAGAGGTCTCGTTTTTAAACATTTGTCAAAAATGTAAAAAATGTTTTCGTCGCCGATTGAAATCAGGTGGGTTTAAAATGGGCTTAAGATGTTGTCTGTAGCTGAAAACCTACTGAGATTGGGGATAACATTGATTTTGAGAACACAAATTTTTTCGACTTTTTGTCAAGGGATCCCCCTTTCAAAATTTCGTCAAAACCGAAAAAATGTTGTGTCTCTGATTGGCCACAGAATGGGCTCAAAACGGGCTTCACATATTGCTTATAGCTCAAAACCTAGTCAGGTTGAGCTACCAGCTAAAATAGATTGTTTGACAAGGGATGTTCTTTTTACTATTTCGTCCAAAATTAAAGAACATTTTTCTTCGCCGATTGGGTTTAGAATGAGCTCAAGAAGTTGGCTGTAACTCAAAACCTAGTTAGATTAAGCTTAAGGTGCGAAATCCTTAGCTAATAATACAACCAGGGATCCCAGGCTTACTTATATTAAAATAAATAATTTTTTCATAATTAAAAACTGATTGCGTCGTTTTAAATTAATAGAATATTATTATGCATAAAGGCATAACTGTGTATCTCATTTGCGAGTACGAACTCAAGAAATCTTTTATTACCAATTTAATTAGTTTTAACTCAAATAGTTTTGTTCCTCATTACATTTGGAAACGATTCCCAAGCTTAGATTTCAAATATGCCAATGTATTAAACACATAAACATGTTTGTTTTGAAAACATATTCTTACAAAATTTTATTTCATTGGCGCAAATGATAGAATTCGGATTGACCCAAGTGATGAGTTGCGCAAATGATTAAAAGCCCTTATTAAACCTATCTACTTTTTTCTTGGCAGTAAAGTATCAGATTTGGTCAGCAGTCCTAAATTAGTTTTCGTCAAGTCTAACTTGATTGTTTTCGCCAATAAACGGTTATTCTCTGGCTGGTTTTGTTTAGACTAGTATGCTTTGCTGCAGCCTGATTATCGTACCAAAAAAATGTACCAAAAACTAAATGGATTTTTAGGGACCCGCAAGATGAGATTAGAGATCGCCTCGCGCAAACGGAGAAACCCGGCGTCTCCGGCTTTTTACCGGGTTTATTACAGGGCCGGCGAGCGACATTAATAATCCGCTTACGGCCGATCGCGCAGTTCCCGTGTAACAACGTCGCCGAACAATTTCGCTCGGAACCTCGTTTCGGCGATAACGAAACGACCTTGTTTTACAATCGCGAACAAAAATTTCGCAGACGTTATAAATGGGCTTAAAAACGCCAAAAGAACAAGTCTGGCGTGAGTTGGAATTAAGTCGAGTGGAAACAAACTGTTCTTCTAAGCTCATTTAGTTCGAACGCGAATCGATTGATTTGCAGAATCGTTCAACAAACTGTATAAAAAGCAAGTGTTTTATTTCACAATACTGCAGAATGAAATTATCTAATAGCTAATAGTTAATAAATAATAACATGCTAAGATAAATTGACTAGCATTTTGTCTCTAATTATTTTAGTGGAATTTCACATAATTTCACAATTTAGTGATTCGGGTGTACCTTCCACAAATTCTTATAAGATTCTGCCAGATACATTCATTAAAATATTCTACTGATAGCAAAAATATTTTCCACTGAGTAACTTTCCTTTTGCTATTTCACCAAATCGAACGCTCAATTAAAATTAAAATGCAGTCTTTTTAAATAGATCGAAATCTTTGTATTTTAAAAGGAATTCCTGTTTAACCTAGATTAATGTGAAAATCTCCGAGATTCAATGCAATTCCTTTTAAACTAAAAAGGATAATTTTGATAGGTAATCCCACCGCACTTAATTTACCAACAACTACCAGATAATTTCTCATCTTCTCAATTTCTGATTTATCTCCAGACTGTCATCGCGTTCTGTCGCGGTTTCGCCGCGCGAAACTTGGTCATCCGTTTTCGCGTTTCCGGCAACTTTGATCCCGCGCGGGGTTAAAGTAGCCGGGACGAAGGTGTGCCGGTAATAGGAGCGGCGCTCGTTGTAACCCGGGGTACCTTCCGTCGAGCGATGTTCCGCCGCAACCAGATTAGCCGGCTTATCCACTCATTATGCGTCCCAACGATCGCGCCTCGGCCAGCGCCTAAGCCCATTTCGGCGCCAACTCCTCGTGTTATCTTCACCGGAACTCGCCGGATCCCGAGCCTTTCGGGCAAGATCCCGGGACAATGCCGGCGAACTTAATCAAACAAGCCGCGACGCGTTCGCTTGTAAATGCCGTCACAAACAATTAGTCTCCTTCGCCGAGAAATGTCTTCTATTGAAATGTCCTAAATTCCGAGTTCATTTTAAATATACCATCCCAGTGAAAAGAAGAATGTACAAATGGGCCAGTTTTTGATGGGATTTTGGTCAATATAAAATCGGAAATATAGTTATACATTGATGTTATAATAAAATGTTGAAAATAATTTCCAAATTCCTGTAAAAAATAAAAAGCTACTACTTTTCACACGATGTGTGCTCTCAATTTATTTGATAACGAAATCAAATAAATTTCGCCGACAGGTGCTCCTAATCGCGTCAGTCAGTTTTGTTTTAAACGTTTTTCAGGTCGCGCGCCGCTTGGAAATCATCGTTTGAAATTTTCAAATTTGTAGGAATATTATGTTAATTTGAACTCTGGCAATATTAATTAGAACTCTAACAACAGAAAGCAATTCAGTTAAATATGGAGGTAATGTCTTTCTAATTTAAAACGATTTAATTGAGAACAGTGGGAGTAATGGAAGTAATGGGAATACAGCAGGTTTCTATATTCAATTCTTTACAGGATTAATTTTCATAAATCGTTATATCAAATTTACTGCATCTGAAGGAAAGAGTTTACCAATAAATTTTCCAAAATGTACACAGTTCCTGTATGATGTGGTAAACTTTAAAATGACAATCAGTCATTTTGATAGAACATTTTTCTCGGTGCATACAGATCGTCGCGACGTTTTGTACGTACAGACGGGTTTTTACGAAAGCCCGACTGAAGTTGATAATTTTCCGATGAACTTTTGCCCCTTTGTGCGCGACGTGCCGCGAAGATGGAAAGTTTATGAAATATCGTGTGTACGCGCGGCGGCGAAAGAT
The DNA here is from genome assembly GCA_022817645.1 of Ceratoteleas bidentatus. NCBI lineage: Eukaryota > Metazoa > Arthropoda > Insecta > Hymenoptera > Scelionidae > Ceratoteleas > Ceratoteleas bidentatus. The sequence continues at coordinate 9,239 of JABFPB010000784.1, forward strand.
TCTTTTGAAGGGTCCGGCCATCCGTACACGTCAGAACCATATGGGACCCTGGAGTCAGCGAAATACTAACTGCTTTACAAATCAGAGAGACAGGCGTTTCGACTGCAAAAGTCGCGGCGAACGAAGATCGATACGATGATGAGACCGACGGAAAACGCTTTTACTCCGTTTCCTTGTCGTTGTTCCGGTTGTAGTGTACAAACGAACGAGCGAATAAAAGAGGACTTCGACGGAGCTCGAAACTAGTCAAAGTCGGCTCATTGTCGTGCGCAAACAGGCATGTTTGCATGTCAAGTAGCAGCAAGATGCAATACTTGCATGGAAAATGCAGCGAGGAGCCGGAAGACCGTCCGGATTGGATTTTCCGAAAACAGTGCTCGTCGCTGTGCAAATGCCGGTTTCGCGCAAGATAAACAGTCGCTACGATCGCGCCCGGCGCATTTTCGATAGCGCTTAACAAATTCCATCAGCATCCCGCTCGCTCGTACGAACGTTTTCGAAATAGCGATTTCGGGCTCTGTCTATCGATCTGACGAAACTTTCGTCGTTCGGCGGCAAAAATTAATTTGACAGCGCGTTGCTTTTGTTATCGATCTTACCTTTCAGACGTGGTGCAGGCGAATCCGCAACTTCGCTGCAATCGGGATCCGAACGACTCGCGCAGTCGGTCACGAACCTCCAGTCGTCTCGCAGTTTTTTGAACTTTTCCTGCAAAAGTATGGGAAAATATAGTCGCTTATATTAGCATCAGATACGCCATCTGGATAGGCATTATTTTCACTACATTTTCTATTTTTCACAGTAACTACATAACAATTCGAAAAAATTTCATCAAATTAAGATCTAAGTGAATTATAAGCATGCATCTTTCCCAATTAAAAAAATCCATCCGAAATTAGAGACGTATAAAAACAGTGACAAAAACTGCATATAAACCATCAGAGAAGCCTTTTTATGGAAGTACTATTACGTACTACTACAGCCATATGCGTTTCCATTTTGCTAGTGCAAATTAAAAAATTCGTTTACTTTACTGATAAAAACCGCACAGATACGTACATATACATTTCAAATCAGTCACAATATGTAATGGAATTTAAAAAGACTATCAAAAAAATTTTTGTTATTTGAAATGTTTAAAAAATTTGTTTCATTTTAATGAGTCCCCTTCCAATGTCAGACCATAACAATATTGTTTATTATGAATGTGTGAGAATTGATTCTGAATTTATGATTGATTAAATGTGGATTTATTATGAAAGTAATTCCTTACTTGCAGTTCACCAGACACTGGCTGTTTCGCCGACTCGCACTCTTTCTCCAAGTTGGTGTAGTTTTCGAGAACGTCTTTCAATTCCATCTTGCGATCCTCTACGTTGATCTGCAAAATTAATGAACGACGTTATTTTGAGGTTTTTGGAAAAAAAAGAATTATAATGAAATACATTTTTAACAACGTACATTTTGTTTGATTTGCAAAATATGATTACCTTGATGTTGTCGATAGTCTTATCGCGCTCCAGTTGCGGCAATTCACGAGAGGCGTCCAATTTCGATCGCAGCTCCACCACCCAAACTGTGACTGTATCCAAACTGTGGACATATTTACGAAGAGACGTCAGTTTGTTTTCGACGTATTCGTGATGTGCAGAAATATCCGTGTATGCCTAAAAACATAAAAAAATGTATGTTATTATTGTAGAATTCGACAAGTTTTTATTCCATTCTTTCCTTTATCTTAATGCCCTGTAGTTACCTTGTTCAAGTCAGTCAGGATTTTATCTACTTTTGCATTATTAGAACTTTCGTTGATAGACTGACTTTTAATCGCCTCCAACTCCGATCTTCTGGCAATGAGTGCCTCTTCTTTAGCCTGAAAAGTTTAACAAAACGTTAGTTTCACTCTTTCGATATTTTGTATTATAATTTTTGCGAACATATAAGCTGAGTATAAAAAATGGTTCACGACTTTGCAACAGAAAAATAGTAGTCTTGCCAATCGATAAGAAAATAAACGAAGCATCGAAAAATGCGGAAATGGCACGAACCAGCAGTGCCATTTGAAACATCGCTATTCACACAAATAAAAACGTTTTTAAAATGTCTATTTTAAGACAGGTCTTGCAGCAGATCGCATAATACTCGATTTGTTTATATTAACCAAACTGAGCTCTCTTATAAAGTTCCTAGTTTAGACTTCTCAATACATTTTTTTTCTTTTTCGATTGTACTAAAAATTCAATTTTACATTCCCAGCGCAAAAATGTTCAAACAGCATATTTCAACAACTAAAAACTCTAATCTTCTTTATTTATTCACAACTGAGCGATTTCTGCAATATTCAACTGTGACATACAATTTTCCATGTTACAATTTGTTCAACGAATGAAGGTAATAAATTATTCAATTTCAAATTTCGTATGAAATCGTACTGCTACGTTTTACCTTGATCAGTGACAATCTGATCGATAACGATGTTTCGTCCGAAGGGTTCGCCGTAGAATACAATAAAGTGTCCACTTGAGCAATGATATCACACGCGGCTTTGAAAACACTTTCGTCGCCGTCACCTTTATCCATTTTCTTGCTCCTAGCACAATACACAAATAAACAACAAATTTAGTAATTCAAACCGACGTCCAAATTTGCGAACTGCGTCGTCCAATTGCGAGGTTTCTTGGTAAACGCGAAATTGGAGATGAATGATTAAACTTTTCTCTTCTTTTTTTGCTTGCACAACGACCAAATTAATATATGCAAATAAGTTGGATGGATTTGCACCGCGAGTCACTTCTTCTTCCCGTTGAGGTTATTCAGAGTATGATCAAAACAGCACGAAACGCAAGCTATGACTAAAATAGATACACGGAGGAAGACATATCTTGATGAAAGTGTTACGCGAATCCAACTTCTTACCCGGGATGCGATTGACTTATGAGGCATTAAATTCCAATTTTGTCCAGACAATTTCATTTAGTGAAAATGATTGAAAGCTAATCTGCCGCCAACTTTTTAACAAGTATATTTCAACGGAAGAATTATTGTGAAAGTAATTCATTTATGAAATAAAGGCAACAAATGTCTTCTACGACATCGAAATGAATGTTTGAAAGTGAATTAAATAAATAAAAAATTTTTATGACGCAATCGCTGGCAACGTAAACAGTTTACACCTTAATTCACATTCCAAATAGTACGTACAATTCCCTATTGTACCGCCAGTCCTCATAAATCAGAAAAGTGCAATTATTTATCTTCTAAAGCACTAACAATAACTGCTAAAACTGTTTCAAAGAGCCTCCGCGGTGCACGGGACAAGTTACATAATGTTATATTTGAGGTATTCAGTTTAAACTTTCCGTGTCGCGGAATAAAAGTTTTGCTCCAAGTAAAAGTCCGGATATCCCGGTAAAAGGCCAATTCGAATAACTTGTCCACTTATTTATCTTGCTCCGTGCAACATAGTGACGTCAAATCCGTCTCTTTGATAAATAAAACAAACGTCCAAACTCCACTTCTGCGATCTCCGAATTGCGAGTTATAACTTCGGTATGACAATTCTACGTCCAGGATCAAATCGACATTTAACCCATTGACCACATCAAAGTCGTACCTCTCTTTGCAACGATTCAAGTTGGTAGACAATGTCTGCCACCGTTGTTTCAAATCGTCCACCCTATTTTGCAGCTCTTTCGCGTTTTCCGGCGACGAGCGATTTACGATTTCGGCCGACAGGCTCGTAATGTTGTTCATTATTTTCTGCAGCCGGGATGTCTCCTGCTCGAGCTCCGAGAGCCGCACTTTCGGGCTCTTGGAATTCGGCTCGGCATCCAGCTTCTTCACGGCGTCTTCCATTTTGTCGAGGCATTCGGAGAATGTCCAGCAAATGTTATGCAAGTCTTTCCACTTTTCCACGCACCGCACCCAGCGGTTGTAGCGCTCGGTGTAATTGCGATTCACGTCTATCCACTCGTCCCGCAGCTTCTCGGACAACCGCTTTATTTGCTCCGCCTGGTCGGCCCGCGAATGTTTCAGCAGATTGTCGCCCAGGTAATTCACCGCCTCGACGTCGGGCTTGAATATGTTCAGCGCGTCGTTGATCTTCTTCAGGCATTCTTCCTGGCTGGTAAACATCTCATAATCCTTGCTGTTCAACGGCGTTGAATTCAGGGACTTGAGGATCGTCGAGATGCCTTCGCGCAGTTTGTTGGCCTTCATCACGAATTCGTGGAAACCGGGGTCTTCTTCATCCTGCGAATCAGAAAATTTAAATTAGGATACTAGATACAAATTTCAATTACTTGGAAGATTACTTAACATTACAGTTACTATTAAATTGTCAAGAAAAACTTTTAGTTATTAAACAAATATACCAAGAGAATTACTTAACATTACAGTTACTATTAAACTGTTAAGAAAAGCTTTTAGTTTTTAAACAATTATACCAAGAGAAACAGAATAAAAAATCACCATTTGTACTTTCTTGTCCACCACCAGCTTATCCTTGTCCTTATTCCCACTGAACCTCTTGAACTGCGTACTGATCTCGTGCCATCTACCATTGATAATGTACCGCAGAGTCTCAGAATATTCAACATTCAATCGGTTAAGTTCGTTCGCCAAATCGTTCAACTTCTTGATCTGTTCCTGACGTTCATCGAACTCCTCTGTGAACGCCTCAAGCTGTCCCTCGTAATTGTTCGCCTGTTCCAGTTTGAGAGGCGCATCCCTGAACCAATCCCTAAACTCTGCAACCAGCTTGTTGTACTGTCTCAGAGTCTCCTCAGCCTTCTGAGTTTGCACTCTTCGAGCTTCAGTCTCCATCATAACTTGCTGCCACTTGCTTCTCAACTTGTCCTGGTACTCGTTCTTGATTTTTTCTGCTCGAACAGGGTCGCGTGTGTGAATAGTCATTACCAATCCGTCGCCTTTGCTAATAAGAGTCGCAGCGTCTGGAGCAAGACAGCTGATTTCGCTCTTTAAGACCTAAAATTCAAATTTAACCGAAAAATAAAATAGGGGAATAAGAGAGATGGAAACTTATTGTCCAGGTGGGGACAAAAGTGATCACTGGATGGACAAATTCAGAACAAAATAAATGTAAAATCGTTCAAAAAATGTTCAAAAAATATCATAATGTTTATTGGTCTTTAGACGTTTAATAAACGTTTATAAAACGTTTTAAGGTTTGCATTCCGTTAGGATTGGGTTGGACGAACCTCTAGGCGCTTAGCCGGGTCCTTCTCATTGATGATCCCATTGATCGTCATCAGCATGATATCCATCCTCCCCAACATTTGACGCGACAACTGTTCGAACTCGATTATCTCCCGTTCAAGTCCCGCGCGAGACAAGTGGGATGGTGACCCTCGTTTTTCCGGCGACGACTTAGACCCTCCTGCGTTCAGCCTTTCCATTTTCTTCTGCAACAAAAACATTCTTCCTTTAATAAATCATATCATCCAATCAAACTAAAATGAATTTCTCCATCTACACCTCCTCAGCTCATTCATGCTTTCAAACATTATTCTCGCAACATCTGTTTGGAAAGTCAAATTTGTTAAGCTACATATTAGATAACTGATATTTGTCAAAACCGTCGTATTTATGACTTTCGGTCCTCAAACGGTAAGAAATCAACCTTAAGTACAATTTAATTTCTACCAATAAAATCGACACTTCAAAAGATACCATCAAACAAGATCTGTCAACGTGTTTCTAACAAATTTTGGGAAATGATTATGAAGTATCCTTTCAGTTATATTATGTCCAATTTCAACCTCAATACCATCCAATAATCCTCTTCTTTTGTGTACAACTGTATACCATAAAATTCAAGACTTCCACATTAAAATCTAAAAATACGTCAAAAACAGCTGACAATTCAATGTTCTTCATCAGTTCTCTTTCGCAGATGGCGCTAACAGCGCTCACAACAGACATCCTCTCCCTCCAGTGATACATTCTCGAATCAGATTCAGAATTCATTTCCTAAATTTTGTTCCTCTCACTTCTCCTTCAATTCATTTCTTCCACCGCTTCTTCCTTCCCTCAACCTTTACCTTGACCAAGAGGTGTTCCCCTCTCCCCCTCCCGCAACCACTCTCATCCTCCCCCGAGCTCGACGCGACCTCTATCTCCGTATCGTCCGAAAACATCAACACGTCGTCCGTCTCCTTGTCGCTCCCGTAAAAGCTCTCGCAGTCCTCGCGGGCGCTCGGCCCCGCTCGCCAGGACCTCCTGGTGCGCGCGCCGTTGCTCCGGCCCGGCAGCGCCATCTGCGCCTCGTCCGCGTCCGTGTCCGTCTCCGCGTCCTCCGGGATCTCGACGCGCTCGACGCGCTGCGGCGCGCGCTCCGTGCCGAACATCAGCACCGGGTCCGCGACCGCCTTGACGATCTCCAGCTCGCGCACCGCGACCACCCGGAAGCCGTCCCGGCGATCGTCGTCGTCGTCGCGCGCCGCCCAGCAGCCGGCCGGTACGCTGTCCGTCGACACCTGGCAGAAGAGGGCGCTGTTCTTCGCGAGGAAGAACTGCTGCTGGTCGCGCGCGGTTCGCACCACGTCCGGCACCGAGCTCGGGGTCAAGCGGCGCCGGACGGTCCTGGTGACGTCGACGAGCCGACCCCGCGACTCCGAGACATTGTCTCTCCCCGGAATACTCTTAATCAACAAACTATCCGTCATCTCGTGAATCCATCCCTACGACAAACACAGCGCTTGTTTAATTGGGACAGGGCGACGGTGCGGGACAATGATCAAGTCAAGCAGCGGTTAGCTTCGGCCGGTTAGTTTAGAGTCGGGCACCTCGGTACGTGCAAGGGGATGGGGGAGGGGTGGAATCTTGGAAGGAAGCAGGGATGGTCAAATGCGTGATGGAGATTTATTGTGACCGTTTGTAAATAATAGTGATTAAAGTTAGGGTGCTGATACGATTACAAATGATTAGAAGAGTAATGGTTGATGCAAAATTTGCAATAACCATTGCAGAAGTGACGATTGCTTGTCACTTCTGCACTTGTGAAAACCAATGGTTTTGAGATAGGGGAAAACCATAGAAGGTAGTAAGAATTTTCTCGTTGTAATGAAACTTTTTCACTAACCATTGCGTTTGCAATGATTAATGGAAGTTTAATGGTTTAATGGATCAGTTTCATTTTCTCACTCATAACACCGTATTATTATCGTGGGATTTTGAACTCGTGCATCATCAATTTCATTTCTTCGATCATCACGTGATATCCACTGAGCCACCATTACTTTTTTAAACAGGTAATGATTACTAAAAGTAATATTTACTGTTCATCACTGGAAGGAAAAAATCGGGGAAAAGATCTTGAGAGAATTTTTATCAAAAAACAATAGAATCTTGTCATCTGGGATATAGTAAGATTTAGTGATATGGTAGAGATCTGAAGAGATCGAATGTTCTATGAAAGATAGGTAATTTGTTAAAAAGAATGAAAAGAGTTTAGCTATCCTTTGAAAATTGAGAAATTGATTGTAATTTATGTAATTAGTACAGTTGATAGGCTATAATATAAATTCCGAATATGAAAGTTTTTCATGATTTTATTTGATTCAAATAGTTGCTATCAAATATAACACCCACACAACCTAAAATACCTAAACCTGCCAAACCAGTTAAACTATTGTCTCAACATGACAAATCTCAAGAATCTCCCACGCTTCAAACTCTCTCCGTCTCTTAACTTCCATCCAGGAAACTCCGTCGGACGTCTGGAAAACGTCACAAGACTTTTTTCCGGTGAAGTATTGGGAAACGAAGATTTTTGCGATGTGACAGAAAAATCGATCTCGGACAAGTTCGGGGCTTTGTGCGGAATCAGAGTCCGACTTCGAGTTGGTCGGGGAGTGATAATGAGAGGTGACGAGAATGAAGGACGACGCTGGAGTTTGTTGAGAGTCGAGTTCCGGAGAGTTGCGGAGGAATCGGTGGAGGACGGTGTTTTGGTTTGCGAGCAACGGTTCGAGGCGCCCGGTGCTTCCGCCGGCAATCGACCGCGCAATCGAAAGCTCGGCTTTTTGAGTTGAAACATCCATCACCATGGTGCAAATTCCTGGGATCGTCGTGCAGAGTGGGATCGTCCGCAAACGCAGTTTTGCCGATTTTCGCATTCCTGACATCCGATTGGGTTTGGGGGAGAGACAATGGAATTGAGTGCATCAGAGTCAGCGGTTTCATCCAGCCACCAGGTTCAAGGGAAAACACATCGCAGCGTTGGTATTTACATGAATACGCAGATCATACTTGAGTGGTTGCAAACTTGAGTCATACAGATTAGTAAGAACACCTCTTGGACATGTGGAAATTAAAAGTAAATTATTGCTCTGATCAGACCAGGGTGTCTAGCGAAATCTTTATACAAAATTCCCGGTTTTTCAGGGTTTGTTTCGGAAATTTTCTTGGTTATTGAAAACATATTTCTAAGATTTGAATAGTATACTAATTAATCAATTACAGTAAAAATTACTTTTTTTCATTAACTGTTTTTGCATCAATTTTATTTAGATTCTCATTTTTTTACCATGATTTTTATTATACCAGAACATGGATATTTTCAAAAACTCTAACGAAAATATTTTGAGTCCTTTATTTGATGATAGAATATATTTCTTTTAGAACACGCTTATATAAGAATGAATTCAACATTTCAAATATTTAAAACGTTTTCTCGTTTACCAGACACCCTGTTAGACTGGACAATTGTCAACTGGGCTACGAAAAATAAAGGCCGATGTACTGTTTTAATTGGCACGTTACTGTATTCGTAGAGTCGCTTTTCATATTTGTATGTCGAGATAATTGTTTGAGCAGTTCAAATATTAATACAAATAACGTCATTCCGCGGTATCCCCCTTAATTAATGGACTTTAAATAATGTTCACTTTAATAACGCCGTTATGGACCGCTTTTGATAGTTACAGAGGATTTTATTTCGAAAATTGCTCCCGCTTATCTCATTACTGTCAACAATTTAAATTCATCTCATTAGTCGCGACAAAATAAATCTCCACGTGCAATTCGGCGACGCGGTGCGTCAGATGGCGCGGCGGCTCTATCGATCTGCCTTGATTCTATTACTTTCGGACTTTTGAATGCGGCGATTAAAAACTTTGGTTCCTTATCCTTCGCGCGGCGCAAATTTGTTTATCCTAACAGTGCTAAGTAAGACGAATTAAAAGTGTACATCGCTCGAACGGTCAATCATTTACAAGATTCGAATTAAGTCAAACAAGCTCTGCGCAACGAAGTCAAGCCAATCTGAAGCAATTGAAAAGCAAAGTACAAAATAAAAGATTTCGTGTTCACAAAGATCATTGTCGTTGTCAAGACCATAACATAGCACAATAGGGCAATCCAAGTGTCCTTACCTGTATCCGCGCAGAAATCTCTTCCCATTTCCGGCAAACCTCGGCGACTTTCGGGTAAAACGAGTATCTCTGCAGTTGCATTACTTTCGGCTTCGAATCGATCATTTGGCTCTGTATTATCTGAAACACGCAAACGATCAGGTGATTAAATCAAAGCGGAAATGAGCCGTTTGCGCGATTGCCACGTATTATGAATCCGTGATTACTTTGCATTGTTCGAAGTGTTTTTCGGTAAGCCGATCAATGGAGATTTCGTCCAACTGGTTCAGCTTGTTTTCCACTTGGGACAACCAGGCGTTGATTTCGTCGACGCAAGGTTCCTCCTAAAACAAAGATTTGTATTGTTCACTTAGTTCCAGCAAAGCAATAAATATGCGTAAATTTATGTCTAAAGGAAGACGAACAATAATTATAATGTTCCTCGTGTATCGTGATAATAACAAACTAGAACCACTCGTACCTCGGAACTGTTACACTGTCGCAGTCTCTTTTCAGTATTCGCCAACTTGGTGCAAACGTCCGACGTTTTCTCTTTCAGCTGCTCGAGGTACATGGCGTCGCAAAGTTTTGAAAATTCATCCTGCAGGCGGAACAGCTTATCTTTCATAATGTGCAATCTCGGTATGACTTCCGTCAAAGTTTCCTGCCGATAACGTTTCATTATAATCGTATTGTTAATTAACAACGTGCACCTTGTTATTAGTACTCTAATTACCGTCACGTAGATGGCATTAACCGGCAAATTGGGCATGTTTATTTGCGTATCCAGTTCTTTGTTGATGCTGTCGACTGTCATGTTGATGTGAGAAGTGTGTTTGTACATGTCGCGCGACAATTCCAGGGCTGTTTCGAGCACTGACTTGGATTCCGTAATTTGGAGGCCCAGCTGTAGTAAGTTTTTTTAAGAATTAATTTTCAGAAAATTATTTAGTAATTCAAGTTTTGTCATGTGGGATAAAGCATTATAAAAAAAGGCATATTTACTTCTTCGACATCCATATATTTTGAAAATAGATTTTATCAAAAAAGTACTTCTGAAATTTAAAAGAAATAAGAAATCGACTATCAGACTTTTGTACAAGATGCTATTCTTCCAAGGCAAAGAAATTGATTGACTACCAGGAATTTTTTAAATTAATTTTTTGAACATCAGAACCGAAAGAAACTCTAGCTCTGCGACGTCGTCAGTAATCACCTTAATAAGAAATGCATTATCTTTTAAATCACATTCATCCAGTGAACTTTACCTTGTTGTACAGATCCTTCAGAGCGTCAATTCGCTTAGAAAATTTGTCTGGATCAGCCACAGTTTTCTCCTCAACCGCCTTTCTACCACAGTAAATGATATTCTCGATTTCGCTTTTGATCTCACTTAACGTTTGATAGAATCTCTGTAAAATATATGAATAATGATATGAGAAAAGATATTGAGTAAATGCTTAAAATGAACCCTATATTCAAAATAAATTCAACGGTTGAAAATGATCATTTTTATTAAACTAAGCACAATATTAAAATGTGATAATGAACTCAAAATTATTGATATCTATATGTATTTTTAATCAACATTTTCATTCACGATTCATTTTGCAGTTGATAAATAGTTATTTTACATCTTTCATTATTCCATAAATAAATTATTCCTTAAATAAATTATAAAAGCGCCTACCAGACAGTGTTTGTACTGTCCCTCGATAGCTTCGGGGTCCTCTGAAGATAATTCCAACAAGCACGTGGCCCCCTCGATGCCCCGCAACTCCCTCAGGGCTCTCGAGAGCCTCGGCTCGACGTTGGATACGCTTGGACACCGGAACCGCTCGAATTTCTTCTGCACCTCGGCGAACTTCTGCTCAATCAACGACATTTGCTCCTGCAGCCTGACCGCCGCCTCCTGTTTGCCACTCGCCTTATAATTCTCGACCTGCGACGACATCTCCTTCAGCGTCTTCTGTTGGTTCTCCATTTGCTCCAACAGTTTCTGCAAATATCCCGAAAAATTAACACTGCATTCCTCCAGCACACCTCGTGTCATTGTTAATGCAACATTCGGCAAGCTTTGTGATAACATTCCACGGTCAAATTAACAACCCAAAATTATAAAGGCCGAGTCGAAGACATGTTTACCGATTTTTGCAGTTTCGTAAATATTACTGTTAAAAGACCAAATGACGTTCCGAAACTGATTCATGAAATTGTCTCATTTTCAAGGTGATTTTTAACTGACTAAGTTCGTTATTGTTTATAACAAATGAGTTAGATTATTGCATCAAATTCTTTGATAACTGAAGAATATCATGAATCAATTTGGAACGATGATTTATTGTTATGGTGACAATAATTAAAAACACCCTAACTCCGTGGCAGCAGAACTTCGACATCACCTTAATAGGCAAAAGAATGACAAGTGGACAGACCTGATAGTCATGGGGCAAGTCATCGGCAGTGAGGTCACAGTTAAGGCGTGCGGTTAGTACGTCGTCTACTTGTGTTAACGAATGCCGAAGAGCCAGAATGCACCCTTCCGACTGTTGCGCTTGTTTCACCGATCCTTCCAACAGCTTGGCGCGTTCCCCCGCCTACTCAACAACATACTCAGACTCCTTGTACAATTGGTGCTTACACATTTTCGGTGCAAAAATCAAATGCTTTCCCGCTTGTGTATAATCTATTTGATTTGCATAAGTAAACGCGGAAGTTACCGCGACGTATACGAGCACAGTCAAAGTAAACGCTCGATTAAGGTGGTTGGCTTAATTTTCAAAAGAAATTTCAGGGAGTTTAAATTATATGCCAGTGTGAAACTTATGATGAAACTCATTTCCTTAAATTTGCTTGAATTTTATTACATCATTTTCGAGAGAATCAATGGCGAATTAGCTGTTTTTTTAACTACATGCTTTTTTATGGCAATTTCAATATTATTTTTTTCAAAAACAGCATTTCTGAAATTCTTGAACTAATCAATTGTATCTTTCCAAACGCTTTTTTCATTTGTAATAAAAAAATGTTAGAGATGATCTCATAAGCAAACCTCCTTAATCAAGTAAGGTATATCGTATCAAGCAAACTGCTTTCGCGAGGGTATCACAAGATCAACATGCTGTTATGAAGAGCGAGTTAGGTCGAGCTTACTTGAGAGCGGTAAAAATCGCGATTGCAACAAGCAATACGAGTAAGTCCAACGGATATTAATCGGGCAGGCATTTTGCTTGTATGTACACAAACGTTTGAGATTAGAGATTTCGACGTATCTGTAGGTCGAATTCGGCGGTTTTGTGGTCGTTAAAAGAGAGCCTTGCGAAAACGAACTCTTTTAACTCCACAAAACAGCGACAGGTACGACTGAACCGACCTGCTTGTTCAAATTTTCCCATCGGTTGATCAGCATTTCAACGTCCTGTTGGATAGTCTGAGCCATAATGTCGCTGTCGATTAACTGCTTCCCGATTTCCTGGATTTTCTCGAGTCTTGTCTCCGGACGATTTCGGATGTAATTTTCCAAATCCTGTAGGAAAGTGTTGCATTTGTAATGTTTTAACAAAAACTTACAAATTAAAACCAGACCTATCATACTAATTATGATTTTAACACATTCTCAGATCTGTAATGCTTTCATTGCAAATTTATGAAGTTAGACAAAACATACATCAAGCTCCTCCGAAATCTCCTCAGCATCCGCAGCACTCTTTGAAGACTTCTTCAGCTTCTTTTCCAGCTTATCTAGCCAATCGCTCTCCTGTGCCACCAATGCCCGGAATTCTCCAGATTCGTGACTCGCGTTTTGGAACTGTCTGTATCGCTCGTAAATGCGATCGGTCACATCGGTCCATCTCGCGTTCAAAAAAGTAAATCGTCTGCCGAGTTCGTGTACCGACGATCCCTCTGAGCTCAGCAGCTTATCGTTGCCCATTTCATTCAAATTGCGGAACTCTTCCACGCGTTCGTCAATTTTGTCCTTCAGCGACTGATATCGTCCACGCGCGTGAAACAGCTCGAAAGACGTGTCGATTTTCTGTTCCGCCGGAATCTCCTTCTCCAAATCCGACAGCCAGTGCGTGAAATCCTCGATGCCCACGATGATCTCATCGTTCTTCTTCAACGCATCCTTATACTTGTCATACAGTGCCTCTGATTCCTGAAGAACAATCAAAAAATAAATAAAGTAATAAAGAAAAAACACATTGTTTAATCTTAATTTTAAATTTCTTTATATTAATTAATATTTTTAAAAATATGAATGGTATCAACAAAAACTCGTCCTATCGAAATCTAAAATTACAATATAATTTTAACAATATAGTAACATTTTGTTTGGCATAACTTCTCGTAAGAACAATACCTTAATAAGCGCATTCCACTTGGCAGAAAATGCCTCCAGCTTCTCGTCCATAGTACTCTCAAATTTCGGCTCCGAATTCTGCAGCAAATTGTTCGCCGAGCCCATCAAATTGGCGACTCGCACCTTGGTCTCGTGAATCTCGTCGCACAACGATTGCAATTTTTTCACTTTCGCCTCGACCGTCTGAACGTCGTCAACGGAAGTATCCTTTAATACGTCCGCGAGACGATTGTACGACTCCTCGAGCCAATTTTCCAGTCCGTTTAACTCCACATGGAATTCCTTCAGCATCTGCAAATCTGCAAATGAAAATGATAGTTATCACTGTGCAAACAAATCCGGCGTCGCACTGAATGTGCCGTCGAGCCTACCGTTCATAAGTTTGTGCTGCCGTTCCTCCAAAATGATGGAAATATCGTTCCACTTCGTATTCAAATCCTGAAGTTGGTCCTTGATGTTACGGTTCATCGGCTTCGTGTTATTGGATGTTGATATCAATTCCTGCCCCATCGAGTTGGCGTATTCGAAGCTGGGCCTTTGCGACTTAAACGATGTTTCGAGTTCTTCGAACTTCTTGCACTGCTCTTGCATAGTTCTTTCGTCCGACGTAACCGCGTGCTCGGACAGCAATACGCTCTCCACGTTATTGATGAGCGCCATTAAACTCGACATCGCGTCATTGTACTTGCTAGTGAGTGCGTTATCCTTTAACGTGTTTAATGTAGCCAAACGCTCAGACAATCTAAATTGCACAAATTCACACGATTATTACGTTACGAGGCTAAACGCAGGTCACATTATAAGCTATTGTTAATTATATGAACATTAACATACTTGTTTGACAAAGTATCCCATTCGGTGAGAAAAGATTCTAATTCCGAGTTTATTTTCTCGCTTTCCTGACAGTCAGTTTTCGTGCCCTCTTTCACTTTAGTTTTCAAAGTGTCAATTCGATCATTGCATGAGTTCATTGACTTTATCTTGACCTAAAACAATGTTATTTTTGTATCACATTCTTAAAAATATCTTTTTGAAACAAAACGAAAAATTTTTAGCAGAAAAGAAATCCTTTACATCGAAAAAATATCGTTTCGTGACAAAAGAAATTGTTCTTTTTAAACGATTTTCAAGTGATTTTTTTCGGTGGATATTTGTTAGTATAATGTGTGATAGATTTTTGTCATTCAGATATTTTACCCTAAGCACTTCAATCTGATCAATTTCCTGGTTGGCATCGAACCATTTGGCGTAGCCCTCCAACAAAAGTCGCAGACTAGAAAGTTCGGTCTGAAATTGCTTGATCGTCGTCAAGAAATCGATCTTCTCCTTGATCTTGCCAAGCCGCTCACTCATCACATCCCAACGCTTGGTCAGTTCGGCAATCTTGAATTCCTCCTCCTCCGTCGACTCGTTCACTTGTTTCATTTTATCGACCAAGTTCGTCCCCATCTCGATCACCTTTTCATATTCAAGCTTGCGCGATTCGACGCCCGCGAGATTTTCCTCGTAAACGACTCTTTTCTCCTCGACGCTCAGTTCCTCAAACGTCGTTTCCGAACGACTCATTTCCAGGTCAACGTAGTCCAACCATTTGTACAAATTAAGCAGCGCCGCATTGAATTCCTGATTCAGCAAATTGTCCAAGCGACGCTTCTTCGAGTCACTGTGCGACGACTGCAAATTAAGGTGCAATAAGTAGTAGTTTCGTTGGATTTAAATAATCTTGAAAGAGGCAGTCAAGGGAAAAATAGATGGGTTCTCACCTGAGTACCGAATGCCAAACTGGAAACAGTTTCCGCCATCCAGTCGTTGCCGGTACCTTTCGGGGATTCCAAATTGCGTTCCAATTCAAATCCAGACGTTGATATCTGCGAAAATGAAAAATGTATAATTTAACAATCCAATTATTTTCTGTAAAAATTATACATCATAAATAATGGGACTATTCATATGAAATATCTGTATATATCCAAAAAAATATTGACAATCGAATTACGACGTTATTTTCAGGTATCGCAATATTTTCCAATGTACCCTTTGCGTCTGCACTTCCATGATCTGTGCGACCGCCTCCCATCGGTCCTGCAAGTTTTCAATTTTCTCCAGCATCTGCATGCACTCCGGCGAATCCGCCGAGCGGTCGTCCAAATCCTGAATGGCCTTTTGCAGCGCCATCAGCTTCTTCTGTTTATTCTCCATCTCCATCTTAAGGAGTCGCAGCTTCTGAATTCGATCCAAAACTTCGCCGAGTTCCGAAGCCGAACACGCCTCCATCTGCTTGAGCGTGATTTCCGTCTCGCCGAGCCACGCGACCAATTTCTTGTAGTCCTCGCGCAACTCGCGCAACAGTTTGTCCAGCGCCTCGAGGTTTTGCCGGCGCTTCTGCTTCCACTGGCATATGTGGCTCCAGCGCTCGTCCAGTGCAGTCAGCTCGTCCTCGATTCTCGCGTAAGCACTCTCGCTGTTGTCGTCCTCGATTATGAGAGCGGTGTTCTTCAGACCATCGACGACGCTCTGCTGCCGCGAGATGTCGCTCTCCAGTTCCGTGAGCTGCTTCATCTGTTCTTCCAGGGTAAATCGACTGGTTTCAGGTGAAGCCATCCGCGATATCCGGTCCTCGGTTTTCGTCAGCCATTGTCTCAGGGCGTCCAACTGGACTTGCATTGATTCTGTGAGAGCCTGAAAATAAAATCGATATTAATAACTATTTAATTAAGAAGAAAGAAAATAATTCATACCCTGATAACCAACTTTAAATTAAGTTTACTAATAATGATTATTAGTAAAATTAATATAAGTGGAATCACTAACACAAAGACGAGCATTTGGTAATTAATTATTATCAAAAATAAAAAGCTAGAGAAATTCTAATTAAACATTAATTTATAGTCAGGAAATTTTGTTTTTAAGTCCAGGAATTCTCAACCTCAACTTTGGGTAAATTGTTTACATCATTCTGAGCTACCAGAGTATATTCTAAAGATAATTAAGCAATCATTACTTTGTGGATTTTCATAAATCTGTCCATGGCGCGCATACGTAATCCTTCCCATCGCGAATTCAGCAGCGACATCTGCATGCGAACTTCGCTTTCCTCAGCAGTTTGCAGTGTGCCTTCGGCCACGAGCCGAGCGCCCTCTTGCAGAACTACACCGACGTCATCCTGGTGGCTGGACAGTTTCATCAGGAAGGTCTTGTGCTCGCGAAATTGTTCCTTCAATTGGTCAATATTGTCGGAAAATGGGGTCGAGTGGTTCAGTTTGTCTTCTGCTTCCAGAAGCCAGGTCAAAACGTCCTCCATGGCAACTTGGTACCCGTCGAGTTCCATCGAGACATTGGTCGCCAGACTCATTGGACGGGACGTCGGCGTCGACGCCATGTCGAAACTCGAGAATGAGACGTTCTAAAAAAAGAGTAGAAAAACCTCTTAAATCACAGTTTCTGAATGGTTCAAACGAATGGTGGAAATTATTGATTGTAAAGTGGACTTATCGCTGTCGTTTTATCTAATCGTGGAAACTATATGAATGTGACATATGAAAAATGGATTAAAAAATATACTTTAAGTTTACTGTGACAAAATGTTTAAAGTCCGTGTCAAACAGCACCCTCTTGCGGGATTTGTCAAAGTTGGTAACTCTGCGAGTTTATAACTTTGTTTGCTTTGAATTGCTCCATTTTATTGGGATTTATTGTGACGAGACTAATTGTGTATTTGGAGTTACTGAGGGTAGATGAATTAACAGGATGAAACGATAAGGATTACACAAGTTTACCTCAGCTCCGGGTGTCGTTGCCGGACTAGAATCGCTGGCTGTGGAAATGTCAATAGCGCCTACGTCTTCGCCGGAATGAGGCAGTGATTGGAAGAGGCACATAACATAAACCATTATCGACTTCTTATCTAGCCCCGAAGCGTGCATATCTATATCATCGGAACACAACGTAATATGAATTTCGAGTTAAATAAATTTGATTTTTTTAAATCGTCTGACAATTAATGCATTTCTTCTTATTTCGAGTATATCTTAATTCATGTATACTGAACATAACAATGACACGTAAAAAGTCAACAAACACACATTTTTTGTTTATGACAAATTCTTCCTTTTCAGTTTTCAATAGCGAGGCAAAAATGAATAACTCGAAACAATTTTACAGTAAAGCACAAACAGTAAAGTAACAAACGGTTCGAGCTTTTTCAACGTTAACGCTGATTCATGTGTACCTTCCGGGTCCAATAATCTTTCAATTCCCAAATGTTCTTTAGCAAATCGAAACGCATGATCGAGTCTTGCATTTGGATGTTTCCGCGCAATGCTATTGAAATCGAACAAGTGCGGCTTCCATCGGTGAAGAATGGCATTGAACGCCAACCCATCCGACCAAGATGTGGTGAAATTTTTTATGTCGACACCTGGATAATCCTGTTGATCAAAAAGACGACTGTCACGTATTTTATTACGTTTTCATTCATCGTATGAATATTTATCAGTAACTATAGACAAAGCAAGTGGCAATATGAGCGACTTCTACATGGACGAAATTAGTTGTAAAATTGGTCCAATGCGTTTCATATAAAATGTACATTTTATGTAAAACAGATTACAAATAATCTAATGTAAAAGTAATTTAATTAATTAATTCTTCCATTTATTAATTTTTTTCAAAGTAAAAACGCTAATTCCTTGAAAATGGCGCTCGCCTTGATCTAAAACAGCTGTTTACTTAGTGTAAGTATTTAAATACCTGGGTGTTTTGTCGACACCAGGCGAGAAGGGTCTTTTCCAAATTTGTTTGTTGTAACTCTGACATCAAATCTTTCAGATGGTACTGAACCTATGATAATAAAATTGTATATTAATCAATAAAATTAAACATATTAATATTATTTCTATAACATAATTTTTGTTTAACGAAGATTCGATAATATGCAAATATTTATTGGGTTTTAAGTAAGTATTTATCAGGATAAGTAGGAACCTCATGATTGCGCGGGATTAATTCTTTGGAAGTGAAAAGAGGTGTATTTTTGATCTGATTAATTCCAACCTGTATAACGTTACACAAGAATGCATTACAATTTAAGAGGCAAGTGATACGGCGACTCATTATAAATCATTCCAAACAGAACGGAAAGTGTCGACCCACCTGCCAGTGTAAAATAATACTCCAAACTAAGCCAAGAGTCAACTTTGGATTCCCATCGACAATGTCATTGCTACTTATGTTAACGAGCTTAACCTGTTATGGAAAGACATGTTGGATCAATAAACCGTTTTTACTTGAAATTTTCATTTTATTATTGTTGTTGCAAAAAGTGTAGAGCTCACGTTATTCTGTTCCAGGATCTGCAATGCTTTATTTACATTATTCAGATGGTGAACTCGCATGCGGCCACGTTCTCTTTTCTAAAACAATGGAAAAAGCCGAATAAAAAATAACCTTTCAACGTAAAACGTGGGTCCGCGGACAGAAAACATCTTCGGCCACTGATACGTAAACACACTTCGCTTACATATGCCTTTGATGTCAGGACTTCCAGCAACGACAAAAGTCGGTTTCCATCTCTTAAATCTAGAAACAAGTCTGTTATTGGCTCGTGATGGTTCTGCAACATAAACAAAACGAAACTGTAACATTAATCGATTCACGTTGAAACGCACATGAAACAATAGCCGTGATTCATGCGGACTTTCTTGTTTAGAGAAATTCTATTTTCGTGCGAAATTCTTTGGAAAAAGTGGATATTGATATTAAAGGAAATGTAACCTTTATGAGTTGGGAGTTTATCCATTTGGCAAACGTTTTCTTCTGGACATCTTCTCGTTCATCTGTCAATTAAAAATGTGAAGATTACAATACTTGAATAATAAATGATTGTAAAAAGACAAATCGATATCTGAATAAGTCAACTTTTTAGTTTGGAGAGATTGTCAGAAATGCCATTCATTTTCTGTCGGTCAAACAAATGAGTAAACAAAGAAACGAGTGTTCACATTTCTAGAACTTACTACAGTGATTTTTTTAAAGTAAATTTTAAAGGGTTTTATAATTTAACGTTTATTTTTATAATTTTACCTTTTATGCTACATGTTTACACTCCTGCAGAGGTCAGTAAAGTAAAGTAAAGGTCCTAATTAGTGACCACTTAAAGGGAAAGTGCAACCCAAATAGCTGATATCCACTAGTTATATCAGAATGTCTATGTTAATATTTTGTTCATCTTATTTTGTTTTGCTGGATATATGATCATGTATATTGTTTTCACAAATATAGCATGATGTTTGAGTAACAATTGAAACTTCACCACAATATATTTTCATAAACATTAACGCAAACATTGCGCAAATTAGTTGCCATAATCAAAAAGTTTCTATAACGCTAGAAACAGCATTATATGTCAAAAATGCATTTATATGTTAACAAAATATTTTTATGTAAATGGAAATCTTGCAACAAGCATGGAATGTTAACACCTTTTCCACTGTGGTATCACTAATCATGTATATTTAACTTATATTTTCAGAGTTTAATACATCGCAAATACAATGAAAATCTGAATTTCCTCAATATTAAGTCAATCATGGCAACAGAGCCATTACCCAATTAATGACCTTTTACTCCAATAAAAAGACCTCTAATCTAAACCATAAGCCAAGTTGATGAAACTAATCAATTATGCTTATTTTTTCCATTTTCTCTACCTAGCTAAGAGTACTAAACACTGGGGTCACGGTCATTAATTGCGACATTGACCTTCTCCACTCTGAACATATCTCGTTCAATATTATTCCGACCGGTCAATTATTTTCATCCTTTTATATCGAATCTCTCCAACCTGTCTCCTTTTCTCTTTTAAAATGTATCATTCATACAGAATCCATTCATCCCTACGGAATCCCATTTCCATAATGCGACATCGGAACCCGATTAAAACAGCCGCGGGCGATCGCCGGGACCGGGAAAAACATTAATTGCCCCGGGTAAACAATGCGCCGCGTGTGCGTGGATGAATGAACCGCCGAGTGATGAACGGAGGAAGTCGGGTCCGGTGAATGGACGTGGCGCGTTTCTTGCGATCGAATTCCGCATGGCGATCACGTACCGCGAGTGAGCCGTTGGCTCGTTCGGGCCTTTGCGGGCTACCTGGCGGCGCACTTGTCCCGGCCGTTTCGGCCGTTTCTTGTCGCCAAATACGGACCGCGTGTCCTGTCAACCGGCCTGACCGAGATCGCTCATTTCGTCGCCGATTTTCCAAAGCCGAGATCACGCCGGTACGCCGCTGTTAAAAATACGATTCCGCGAATGTTCGACCGGCGAGGCCCTTTTCATGCGAAATAGAATGACACGACAAAAGCAGCGGTACCTTGCGGTGAGAGGTTGATTAGGTGGGTTCGTTGCACGGATATCAGGCAGTTTTGAGGCCAACGTTTAAACTAATTTTTGAAAGTAATTCCGTTGCATTGATGTCACCAGATTTTGTCAAGATATTATAGATTTACACATGAATCCTACTGAATTTGAATGACATGAAGTGGTTTAAGTACATTTTGAGACTGATCGGCGAAAGAACTTTTTTCGATTTTTGACCAAATTTTGATAGGGTAACTTTGCTCTAAAATTTCTGGAAAAGTCGAAAACTATTTTTTTTTCCAAGCTGACTTATGTTTCGAAATACCGTTTTCTAAATTACAATTTGCATTAACATTCCTGCGTAATTCGTTTGTGCGACGTTGTGCAACTAAACTTATTTGGAAAGTATGTTGGAGAAAAAAATTAACAATTATTGTCTTTAAATCAACCCAAATCACATCATTACCATAATATCGAAGGTTGAGAACATATTAGGTACTTTGTTAGATTATTTTACAAATAAAACTTTTCTCTTTTTTATGAAAAAGTCGTTTTTTCGAATTTAAATCAAGCTTCTTTCCACCAAGCTGAAATTTTGAAACACAAATCCTTTATAAGAGTTCAAACAATTTGCTCTCCGTCATAGAGATTTTCCAGATCAAACGTTTATATCCATAAACTCTCCCTTCGACCCTCCAAAATAACCTCGCCGACTGCAACCATTCCGCTGTTGTTTATGCGTCCAACCTTAACACTCCGCTGGGCGTCTGGCTTCTACCAAACGGCCGGTCAACTGGCGCGCCCTTCCTCGAATTCTCCGAATAAAACCGCGCGAAAACGCGCGCGATCTGCCGAACGGTGTCATTCCAATTGATTCCCGCGCAGTCCCTCTCGCCGGGCGTTGTCGCCGACCAATCGCTCGACATCGTTTTCCGCAATTATCAACATTACCAACTTCTCCCACGCCATTTCCTCCTATCGCAATCAATCAACCGAATCGTCACCCGCATTGTTCCCTCTGAATCGCGATCTCAAACAAACTCGTCAAAAAAATATTTAAACGGCTTTTGCGCTAAATGTTCCTGCCACAACTTTTTCCGCCGCAAAGTTTCCCGCTTCAAATTTTATCGTCATTTTTTTCGTCACGACTTTACCGCCGCAAAGTTTGCTGCCGTAAATTTTTGTGTAGCAAAGTTTCCCACCAATACTTTTCCCGATACAACTGCCACTGCCGCAAAGTAACAACTACATTTTTATTCAGGTAAATAACCCAGGCAGAAAAGTATAAACGGCCCAGTACTGGGCCAGTACTGGCAGCGGTGCGCCGACTGTCGTCTAACTGCTGGCATGAAACGCGGCGGGACTCTGTGCCAGTACCGGCGGCCGACGGTTGTCTGCG
>JABFPB010000785.1:0-31704 GCA_022817645.1 Ceratoteleas bidentatus
ACCACTTGAAGCGCAACTCGTTAGCTTCATTTTAACCTCAAGAGCATTAAATTCTATCGAGACGATTCGGCTACTTCGCAGCCATTTCAATTTTTCCAACACTTCAACAAAAAACGGAATAAATGGCATTTTTGTTACAAGATTTTTAAATTATGTATAAAGAAATAGTCATTATTCTAAGTCAATCTGAATTATGAATGACCATTCATCATAAAAACTTGAATTGAATGACGAAAGACAATTTAATCACCGTTTAAACTTGAAATAAACGATGAGTGGCAATTTAATCATCATTCAAACTTGAATGATGAATTCGAATGATGAATTTCATTGAAATACATTTACCAATGACTAAATTATCTAAAAAATTCTTCACAGTTACGTCGACAACAACCGCGCCTTTCGCGAACAAGAGATGCGTCTGCAAGAGCAGCATCGGCTGGTGTTGCAACAAGCCGAGCACCGGATGGCCGTTGCACACCAGCAGCAGCGCGAGCGCGATTACGTGCACATTCGCGAGAAGGAGGAACACCGACTGCAACGAGAAAAAGAGTTCCAACAGATGGAGCACCGCATGGCTGTGCAGCAACAGCAGCAGCAGCAACAGCAGCACCACCACCAACGCGAGAAGGAGATTCAGGAACACCGGCTGCAGCAGCGCGAGAAAGAGATGCACACCGATCACCGTCTCGCGGCGCATCAGCAGAGGGAGAAGGAGATGCAGCAGATGGCGGCAGCGGCCGCTGCTGCGGCTGCACATCGGGAGAAGGAGCACCAGGAGAGACTGGCGGTTCAGCAGCGCGAGAAGGAAATCCAGCGGGAGAAGGAGATCCAGCAGCACGCCGAGCACAGATTGGCCCAACAACAACGGGAGACGTTTGCGCATTTGAGACAGCAACAACAGTTGCAGCAACACATACAACAAGTGCGTTTATGAATATAACTTTACATTTTTATTCATTTCGATATCAATAGAAACCGGAAATGTTTAATAGGAATGAAAGAAAAAAAAGATGTTTCCTAAAAAATGGTTTTGGATTTTCTATTATGATACTGGGATCTGACTTGGGGTAGTTTATAAGTTATTTTTTGCGAAAGTAATATTTAACTAATTTGAATAATGTCTGTAAAATTGTTCTGATCCATATGGGGTATTGATAAATGTCGGATCCCAATTGCGTGTTTAACTCGTCAATTTGAAAGTTCATTAATTTGTAATAGAGCATGTTGTTGCAGCAACGGATAGAAGTCGAGCGACGGCATATGGCCCAAATCTACAGAGACCAACAACTGGAACGGGACGCCTCGCGAATGATGGGAGCGAGTTTCGCGACGTCCTCGCGCATCCACCAGATGGCGCAGCACACCGCGCCGCAGTCGAGTTCACGATCCTCGGGCTCGAATCAACACGCTGCTGACTCAGCCACGATGACGGCCGCTAGTCTGATTGACGCGATAATAACGCATCAAATCAACCAAAGCGCCGAAAGCTTAAACAGCAACGCGGACGAAGAGCCCAAGAAGGATATTAGTGAACGACTGTTTCAGGTAGACTAGTTTTTTCAAGAGGTTCTCATGCAAGTGTCGTAGGAAAGACATTTCGGTTCAATTATCATTTTTAAAATGTCGATGTATATAGATATTAGATACAAGTAAAAAGTCAAAGATATTTATTATATTGGTTAAAAATTAGTTAAAGTATTTGAAGGTTGGTTGTTGTTACACAGTGATGTTTCAATTGCATTTTTTTGGAATAGGGATTGGAAGCAAATGGAGTAGCACACAGCCCAGTTGGGGAAAACAACGTTGCTAATAGCAGTTCCGGTAGTGCCGGAACTGGTTCCAAGAACATTACTCTTGGTGAACATGTCGACCATATTGTGACCAAGGACTTTGCACCTCCACTTTCCTCTTACAGAGCTTATCAAGGGTGAGTATTAAGGAACACAACTCGCATATAATTTCATTTCAACTTACAAAGAACATTTCACGGTATTAACATAGTTTTAAGATCGTGTCGAACATGTTTTTACTGAAATTACAGATTTTTCAAGGTCCATCTAAAAACATGGAAATTGATTGAATCTCTAGAGCGACATTTCTTCACTTTTCTTTTACGAAGGACCCCAGACAAAATGTAGAGAAAATTGGTCTTTGTCAAATTAGTTGAAAATGTGGTGAAACATTTTGCAAATTAATGAAGCAGTAATCAGGGGACTATCCTGTAACTGGATTTGATGTTATACACATCAAAAACCTTTGAAATTGGGTAAAAATCAAAATTTCTTAAATCGAATTTTCCGAATTCAACTTTGGGCATATCACATGTTTTACTAAAAAATTAATGGTTTTGAATTGCAGTTTTAAATCAAAATGTGACAATTGGCCACATGTTTTAAAAATATCGCAAAAAGCATTTTGTTCACTCTTCAGGAGAAATGTTTTCCTACAGGAACATTGATTCTGACAAGGATTCCAGAGTCAAAATGTTGCTTCTCCCTTGGAATTCAGAGCCATTAATATTTTAGGAATTTTAGGAAAACCATCTCCAAGGTTTTTGATATGTATAACAAAAAATTCCACTCACAGGATCTTTTCCTGACTATTGATACATTAACCTGAATGGTTTGCTGAATATTCCACCAAATGTTTAGCCAATTTGACGAGAACCCCTTTTCTCTATTTTGTCCGGAGTCCTTTGTATCACAAAATAACATTTTTTTAAAGTAATTATATAAGAACAGTGATCTCTAGTTTTCAAGGTAGAAAAATTCTTACGTCTCTTGCACTTCCACTCTACATCACACTTCTGTGGTTTTGAGGAAAAACCAGTTAAGTCACACTTTTTGACAGATTTGGTTAAGAGCTAAAACTGATATATTTTTATGTATATTTTCATTTGGGAATGTCGAAATTTTATTATCTGATGTACATTTTGCTCAATTTTGATAAAACATAACCAGTGAAGTGTCATTTTTGAGGAAAAACCAGTTAAGTGCACCCGTTTTGAGGAATAACCAGTTAAATTCCCATTCAAAATACATAGGAAAACTTAAATTTAATTTTGGTAACTTAAACATTATATTTTACCTTTACTTTGCATTAGAAATGGTATCCAGTAGGCATAAAGAAGATTGATATAAAAATGTAAAAGTTTACTTTTGATACTTTAAACTTTAAACAAATATCTCAAAATCACAAAAAAGTGACTTAACTGGTGTTTCCTCAAAACCACAGATTTGGTTGCCACAACCAAACATTTTTCTCCGTGTGGCGTTACGTCGTCCAGTATGTTTTTCTCTTCTAATAGTCTCTTTTATAATTCTTTTTATAATCGTTTTGAAAATTTTAATGCTTGAATGTACTTAACAAAAAATCACTTTTTGGACATTTCGTACCGTCAGACATGTTCTTCCAATGGCTGGATGATCTGAAGAAGAAGCTTAGTTATTTCGCTTTTGACAAATAAAGTTTAGACTTAAATTAAACTTGGCATATATAAAAAATGTCTCTTACATAAAGTGTATGTAAAGTAAAGCTGTTTCTTTTTTTTTCTTGCAATCATGAAAAAAGTGCCCAGTCAAATTTGCAACTGCAACAAAATCAGAAAAAGTTCCTGATAAATATTTTACGATACTCAAATATACGAATCTAACCAAACTTCCGGAATGGTAAGAATATCTACTAAGCTTTGATGTCCATGTATGACAATCCTGGAACATCTAGTGATACTTTCCTTGCCTACTTTCTTCCGTATCTAGATAGTAGATAGATAGTAGATATCGCTGTGATATCAAATCTGTGACTCTCATTTGAGTCACACTGCCGTGGAAATTTCCAACCACAATCGCCTCACATGCGGCTCACATGTGAAATCGCCGTGATATCCCTGCGAAACACAT
Organism: Ceratoteleas bidentatus; assembly: GCA_022817645.1. Lineage (NCBI taxonomy): Eukaryota > Metazoa > Arthropoda > Insecta > Hymenoptera > Scelionidae > Ceratoteleas > Ceratoteleas bidentatus. The sequence goes on from JABFPB010000785.1 coordinate 3,903, forward strand.
TGTTGACTGGGTCCTGTATTTCCACCTACAAATCGTACACTTTTGAATTATCACGTGTTTCTATGGAGCTCATTGTATTTGGCGTATTAATGATTTTCATGGAGCGACATAACGAGGTCACTGAATTTTACGTAAGAACCGATTCACATAACGATGTTGATCAACATTATCACCATCGCGGTTATGTAACTGAGAAATTGTAGGAGCGAGCTAAACTATATTTGGTCGATTCCGCTAGATAACTTCTAGACACTCGACAAGTAAACTACAAGATAACATTGTGACAAGTCGTTGCTGCTCGACAATGTATGCAACTTTATGAATGATTCCAAGCGCCGGCAATTTCAAACGCCTGTACCGTTTTTATCGACAGATCCCGTGTTTTGTCACTCACAGTGCAATATTAAATGCACGCTCCATTTATGACATTTTTATTTAGAGTGTGAATCACTTCATTTATGAGCATAGATAAATCAGATATCTTCGTGGACGAATTAATTGGAATTTGTTGCAAATTGCAGTACGACGATTTTCCAATGATGACACAGTCAGGACGATGATAATTATTTTACCTGTGGTGACCTGCGTCAAAATACATTCTCGGCCAAATTCGCATTCTTTATTTCTATTTTTTTATAAATTGTTAGGGATCCGTGGTAGTTTCCTAACAAAACATTACATACATTTGTGGTACATTCCAGATTATCAAATTGAGGCCGTCGATTGTGGGAGTTTAACTATTTTGAAGAAAATATCTTCTTTCTAAGATTTTCTTGTCGAGAAAAATCTTTCTTTCCATATGCATCGAGTTATCGTGATCTCGGATTGATAATAGTTCGAATTCGGAGATAATTCAGTGCTTTCGCTTTCAACTTGATATCTGATGGGTGTCAAGATACACCTTATCTAAGGCGTGATATAGTAACCAATGGAATATCGAGATAAACTATACAAACATCTGAGGCACAAAGGAAAAACCAGCTATTTGGGATGTTAATAATACCATTAGAAATAATAATTTATTCGTTTAATACAGTAAATCTTAATTTTTTTCTTAAATTAAACATTCCCGTATAATTAACGGTTTTTATCTTTGGGCTAGGTTACAATGTGAAGCATTAACAGGGTTGTCGTCGACAGGCGCTCATTTTGATAATATATCTGCGTATTGTAAATATCCGTTTAATCTCGCGAGCCAACAGCGTTCGAAGTCATGTTGACTCGATTAAACTTAATGATGTTCCGTACTGCTTTCTTCAATAGAGGTATATATTTGCACTGTTTCCTTAAAAGAACTTGTTTTATCATCAACATTTTATAAATTGAATTCCTGCTTATATTTCATTTACTTGATTTGCAATAATAATAATAATACAGAAATAAAATCTTAATGTAGGAATCGCACCTATAAACGTGCCATTCATTTAATAATGCCTAAAATCCCGTAACAAAACTAACAAAACTAAAAAAACTAACAAAACTAACATTTTAAAGTGTCAATAAACAAGTCGTACCTGAAGTACTTCTACTTGCTACGATTGTCAGAAATACAGACAGCTCTGCATTTCTCTGGCTTCAGTACTGCAAAATGCAAATGTTTCTGCAAATGTTTCGCAGTATTTCACGAGTTTAGATATGCAAACTGACCCGTATGAATTAAACTTCGCAGTGAAAGCGTGCATTCATTTTTTGGTCATTCGGTGCGATTCGTGCGAAGCGCACTAAATCTTCAATTCGCTTTTTACTGAGATGAGCTTTTCCCGAGTCGAGGGAAAAGAACACAGTTTTCCTCCGATGTTCCGGGGTAAGCGTATATGGGATGCTACGACTGGTTCCGGGAAAACGTTTATTCGGGAAAGACGAAATCAGCAGAAGGTAATGGATCAGGATTGATTTAGCCGGATAGGTTGATTTGCCGACTGACCCATTCGCGTTTCCTTTAGAAAGGTATCATTACGAATTTTCAGAAGAATGTATACAGCCGCGCGATTTCGCGATGCTATTAATTTGCGGAGGCTAACTAACAAGAGAAATGAAGTAATGGTCAGCAGCCATTTTCCAATTGAACGGTAATCGAGGCATTAGATGAGTCATTTAGTTGGTAGCCTCGTTGCGTTGCATTTTTCCCAATCGTAAGAAAAAAATTGATATGTACAAGTATCCCGCGGTCTATTCGGGCCGTTGCTCAGAACCGCTTCCTTGCACGGCAAGATGCTCAAATCGTACCGTTACGCACGACACGACTTTTTCTGTCGATCAATCAGACGTCGCACTCGGATGCGCCTCGTACAACAACGCCGAACCTCGCATTTGCTACAAACCGATCGCTCTTTAAGTGGCTGACGTTAAATTGCGTGTATCACGATTACGACGGGACCATACAGGGTGCTCGCCTGATAGTTCACTCCAGTTGATGACAATTCGTCAGAGGAGTATTAACGCGTTCGACGGCAAGTAAGCCTTACGGTTTTTCGACCTCACCTTTGTTGCTAGCTTGATGTGGAAAGTGACGAAAAGTAAGCGAGTAAAAAATCATGAAAAATAGTTGTAAATGTTTTGAAAAGCTAATTAAGGCCGTAAATACTCAGGATTTGATAATTTTTTTGTAGTAAAAGAGTGAACCTTGAATCTTGATCACTTACGATCCCATTGAGCTTTTAATCACATTGAGATCTATTTCTTACCAGTTTTTTCGTCGGGTCTTAGAAATGTCTTTTTATCGGACTAGGGCCCTTAATCACTCGCAGAAATCGATCTATGATAGTAATTAAATTTATTAGTTGAAGAGAAATCGGACTAAAAATTAGTTAATGTTACCAAATTCTCATTGAAACAAACGTTGCCATAGTTGACATAACTACCGTAGTTTTTCTCAGGGTGACTTCAACATTCTTTTTATTTCCAACACTTGTTTTATTTGTAGTATTAATTATTACGAAAAAGCTTTGTTATGGTTCAAAGAGGAAGTAACTACAAAATGTATCTTTTCGACTCAATGAAACATTCTTTTTCAGTGGAAAGGAATTTAATTTAAGGAATATAAAGTTCTTAAATGGGAATTTTTACACGGAAAAATAATGATAATTTTAATGCAAAATAAGCAATTGTTTATTATGATATAATATAATGTTAAACTAGTTAGTCCTGGTTTATTCAAATATATATTTAAGAAATATATCTTCGTATTCATAGCACCTTTTTCGGGTGTTTTTTGATCAGGGTAGGTAGGAAACAAAACCTAAAAATATGTGAAATTTCCAGTGAAATGAAATTCAGTAAAACTGCAAATCAATATACATAACTTTTATAATATAAACTTTTGCAGTTGAGATTCTTGTAAATTTTAAGTAAGATTTAAAGTTTTCTGGTAAAAAGGAATATTTCTCTTGAGTGAAAAAGAATATCTTTTTTGAAAAAAATGCTTTAAATACTTGTTTTTAATTTTTCAATTAAAGTACCCACAAGAATGAGCTCATCTTTTGTACTTGTTATCAAGCAAATGAAGACAGTATAACAAACATTTAGATACAATTGACAAATAATCGTAAATAACCGCATAAAACAAGAAAAAAACGAATAATAAGTTGTAAAAATTATCCAGTGTAGCTCAATGTGATAGGGAAAATGTTTCTATAAATTCTCCGCGCGAAAAGAAACGGATAAATCTAAAGAAACTGTTGAGGGATCGCAGAAAATGTTCAAAATTGTATATTAATTTCAAGTATGCACTTAATTAATTCAAATTGACAGGCATTTCGACACATACTATTATCTTCAATGATGTTTTTCGCTAAAATTTGAAATGCCCAATAACCACAAGTTATTTTCAAGTCAGACACTTTTATCAACTACACCGTATGCTTGCAATAAGACGCGTTCAATAGCTGAAATGATAGACCGAAAATAAATAGTCTGTGGAGTGCATGACAACATTTTGGTTATACCACGTGCCTATTGGTCGGTAGATTTTACAAGACAGTCTGTAAAAATACCATGACTGCAACTGCGCACTCTTTTGCTCACATTTTCGTCTGACATTCGTAACTACTGTCTTCGTTTAACTACTTGCTAAATTTGAATAAGAGAAAATACACAAAATAAATAATAATAAGTCATAAGTCAAGTTCCAGGAATTTCTCAATTATTACAATTATTTATTGGCAATTTTAACTATCATAATTGATTTATATGATCTATGGTGTCTATCCGCAATAGATCATAGTAAAAGAGCTAAATCCATTTTTGTTCAAATGTAATAAGTTAGTACCAATGGCAAGACACTTTAACTGATATCATAAAAAGTAACAGAAATTCGAAGTCACTTCTCTGTTATAAAATGCACTCACTTGGATAAATAAAATCTCTGAAAATCTATGAAAATCGCTGAAAAATGCTCTGAAAACATCTGAAAATCTCTGAATACTTTCAAAATCTCTAAAAATCTCTGAAAACCTCTGAACAATCGATCTATCAGAATTTTTCAAATATTTTCAGAGAAAAGTCTGAAATTCTGAAAAAACTATGACAGCCCCAAATTTTTCCGAGATTTTCAGAGATTTTGAGATGTTTTCAGAAAGTTTCAGAGGTTTTCAGAGATTTTATTTCTACAAGGGCTGTGACTATTGCAGAACATTTTTTTTTCTTTTACTGTGTTCTCTAATTGTAAACATCATGTATTTCTTGATGGAAAGAAGACAAGCGACGATCGGGAGAACACCCTGCATCTCGTCAGAAGAGGTAGACGGTGAGATTTTAAATTTGGTGGCTCATCGACGCAAATAAGCGCGAGACTTGGGAGAGGGAGAAAGGACGTTACAGCGGGAACAAAAAGAAAGGACAATAAAGTTAGCTGCACCAAAGTACATCGCTTCACCGTGGGGGTATAAATATAGTTTAGCGCAACAGAGGTCACTCGCATTACTCGACGCTCGTGGAAACGTCGTCTACAACGGCGCTACGCCGTTGACAAAAGTTGCGTCGGCCGTCCCTTAAATAAGTTCTTTCATGTGACTCGCAAATTTGTATATTTAACAAACCACGCGGACTATGATTATTTTTCTTATTCTCTCCTCGCCATAAGCTCAGTCGGATATTTTGTCCTCTGTACATAGTAATTTGGGATTTACGTGCTTTTTCAACTTCGTTCGACGACCGACCAATTGATTTCGGCATAATCTTAAAAAGAAAAAAGTCAGTCTGACGCGTTGCTTAGCGATATAATGCAGATTCGACAAGGTCACGTTTTTTCATCTGCTGATAAAGTAAGTGATTTGAAGAGTAATTGAGCAAAGTAAAATACGATTTATCATGTGTCTCAAATGCAACTAGTTCGATTTTGTGCAGAATTCATTCAGATTTGTAGTAATAAAGCCAGAGAAATTATCTGCTGTTTTAATAATAGTGACCAAATATTTCACGCAAATTGCGCTTTATTAAATTGTGCAGACTTTGTGGAAGTCAAAAGCCTGCGTAGGTTTGAAAATGATTTGAACAGTTTAACGAAGGAGTAATGTTTTTACGCAACATACATTAAAACTACTTGACTGCCGTATGTATTTACTATGTATGCTAGTAATAAATAAACATTCTTGTAACATAACAAAAGTCTCCTGGAAAACAATAGCGATACGACTGTTATATCTTATACTTGAAGCGAACGCCTATAAATACATGAAGAATCGTTGATACGAAACATGACCTCCTGAGAAGTGCACTTTTTGCTATCGGACGCCTCTTTTCATTCGAATTTCATTTTTCACGTTTTGTACCGTTCGCCGCTAATAAATGTCACGGTTATATAATTTTTAGTCAAAACATTACTAGTATTCAATAATTATAACAGATACAATATAGGAATCATGTAGTTTTAAGTGGTATACTGCAAAGTCATGTGAACATATATCAGATACAGCGAGACTACATATCTACCCTTAAATCCACTAAATTATTTCGTTAGTGCCTTACAAGAAAGAAATATTTGAAAAACACCATGCTAAAAAATATTTGATTCAACTGAACTGTTTTCACTGTGAGCCGATTACAAACAGTATTATTTATATTATGCAATTTCAGTTTTACTGCATTACTGTATTTTGACGAAATTGGGCACAAATCGATCAATTGTTGTTCTTTCTCAATTATCTCCATTGACGAGACCAGTCGACTCAAGATATCGCTCAATTTCTACGGTCAAACGTCAAGATAATTAGCAAATCAGTTGAACGGCTATCTCACAAAACGGGCTGTACTACTGAGTAATCGTTCGTATAGTGTTCCGCTCTGCATTGTAGTAATGTCGCAATGCACAGTGTACTGGCGTGGACGGAAAAGCACGCCTTTAAATGAAAATCGAAAATTAAGACACACTGAAGCTTTAAGGTTCCTTATGAAAGGCCGTATATTTAGGGTACCAAGTGAAAATATGATGATATTAAATGATCTACGTTTTATTATTTTTTTATGGTCAGTCAACGTTGAGTCAACTTACGAATATCTGGGTTGGGGACGGTTGAATCAACGTTCCAGCAAACATTGAATCTACGTCGAGTTAACGTTGATCAAAGTTGAATCAACGTTTTCTGCTAAGGTTGAGTCAATGTTAATCTAAGGTTGAACGAGGGTTGATTCGACAACATCTTAACGTTGATCGAATGTTAAATCATCATTGAATCAAAATTTGATAACAGCGTTGACTCAACGTTTAAGAAACGTTTATGACGTTTTAAGAATATAACGAAATAGAATATAACGAAATTTTTAAGTTTTCACTCAATGCCTTGAATCCGCGTTGATTCCACGTTGTTCTTAAACGTTGATTCAATATTGATTAAACTTTGATATACTGATGATTGTCAACGTTGAACCATCGTAAATTCATCGTTGATCCGATACACTGTAAAAAAGGTCTTCAGATTTTACACAATTTGAGTTTGCACTCTGCACTCTATGAGTAAAATTTACTCAATTTTGAGTAAATTTTACTCATAGAGTGCATAGTATATGAGTAATTTGCTCAAAGAAATTTACTCAATTTATATGAAAAATTTACTCAAAATTGAGTAAATTTTACACAATTTGAGTTTGCACTATGCACTCTAATTTTTGCATAAGATTTAAGCATACAAAATGTATAAAAGTGTTTTAAAATCGAGGATAAATGTGTTTTAAATTAAAACACTTGTTTCTCTAGTGTGAATGGTATTGATTGGTCCGGAAATGTATTAGGTAGTAACAATGTTTAGAAAACGTCATCAGATATATTCATATATTAAATATATGTCGATAAATACTCTGCTACATCAAGCATTCCAATCTACAATACGACGCCCCCAAACAGGAGGCACCGAAATAGTGTGTCGTTTCAGTAGTAAAAGCCGTCTGACCTTACACATCATAATTCATACGCCAGTTTCTGGATAGATTAGTCTTTTTTGCCAACGGAACAAGGAGACCATTAAAACTCCAGATTTCGTGCACGTGATAGACGGTGTATTTTTACATCGCAAATAACAAATCTGAGCATTCCGAATTGTGTTCTACCTTTTAAATGCTGTCGGAGTGTTTTGTAGCTATTCATAAAGTTCATAGTCATGAAGTAAATTTTCGGAATGAAAATATTTGAATAAACATTCACATTGTTAGCTCTTTAAAAGGTATAGAAGATTTTCACATAGCTAGTCTGGAAATTTGGTTTTTATTCATAGATTTTGTAATTGGCAGAATTTTTAATTTCATACATTGATATGAATATGACGCATTTATTGCTGTGACATAATCTGACATAGTCTGGGACTTGCACACTTTATAAACTTCTTTTTGGATCTGCATTTGCAAAAACAGTAGTTTAGTTATTAAGGCAACTAGCTTAAGTTTGATTCCAATTTCATGTGAAATTGTAGGCAAGTTTTTATATAATTCTTAAGTAACGCTCTTCATAAATTGTGACATAATTAAAAAACAACATATTTCATTAATAATCCCAGCACAAATAATGCACATAACCTATTTGATGATTGGAAATTCCACTAAATGCGGAATATTACGTAGCGGGTGGAATTGTGTCCACTGATTTTTTAAACTTTCGTAATATTTGACGTAATTTCCTGTTAAATTTATTTATTGTTTATTTTATTTATTTTATTATTATTTAAATGTTGTGGAATTTACATTTTCACTATGCAGTACATCGCAATTTTTCTTCTTTAAAAACATTCCTTGCAACTTTACCTACTACCATTCAGAAAATTGAACATATTTATTTATAATCAATTTTTATTAAAACAGTTAACGTAGTTGAAACTCCTTTTACTTAACTGCTGAAGTCATTTGATATTCCCCTTTCAGCATTAGACACTTCGCAGGCCATTCGGTTCGAGGGGTTCCGAAAATTCGCAATTCGTGGAAACGTGGTCGTTTCATGGCGAAAATTGGACATTTAAATATGAATCGATAAAAGCTAAATTCGCCGGCGTTCTTCGTTCATCCATTCATTCATTAATTTTTCCGGCGTACTTTCGTGAGTTGAGCACATGTACCTAATAGATCGAGTCGGCCGACACAAAATTAGAAGCGATTCGCCGAACGCGACGAGGATTGCAGGAACCGCATGTCCGCAGACAGTCAACGAGACTGTGAAATCCTTTTTTTCGTCTGCCGCGCCACGCAAATTTATTCCCCGAACGTACTTGGAAATCAATGGAGCTATTTTAATGACCAGTCGAGACCATTAGTCCTGGCTTTCGTTCGACTTTAATAGAAACTATTACACCGGGGGAAAAAATCGACACGAATTTGTATACGGAGTCACAACATTAAGGTGAAACAGCAAGTCTGCTGCCACGGAGTTAGGGTTTTTCTAATTGTAACAGACAAATTGTCGAATATCTAATTAAAAATAATTTTAAAACATCCTCTGAATGTGGTAGAGTGTTTTAACAATGTAATAATAAAACACACTAGATCGAGTAACGTTTCATCTTAAGCGGCGAAATCACGTAGAAATTAAGTTCCGATGGTAGATTAGGATTAAGCGAAAATGCAACGTGGATATGGAAGGCTGGTTATTTAGCGGGTTCGGTGTGAATTGGCGAAGGTAGGGGAACGTAAAGAGGGCGTGACCCTCACTTCGAACGTAAATTCGAATTGAGGTGAGGGGCAAATGAAATTAAGGGTTGTAGCGGGGCGGCAGACAGCCGTCCAATCAGCCAGTCACCGATCTATCCATCTATTTATGCAAACAGTCGGTGTATCGCTCGGGCCCAGGTAAAGGTTCCCAGCGCAAAGTTTATGCGCCAAAGATCATGTATATCGACCGCCCAACCACCCATTAAGCATGATGGATCCCGAAATTAATCGCGCTACAATGTTACTGACATCTCATTTTCGAGATTATACCGCGTTCGAAATTGTCGTAGAACACTCGCCAGAGACGCGAAATCAGGGTTATTTCGTTAGTAATGGCAAAAAGGACCAAACGCGAGCGTACCAAAAGACCTGCCTTAATAACGATTTCAGTCATTGCAATTAATCGTTCGAAAATTTATAAGCGTAATTGCCGCTGTAACATACGAATTTGGTATCGTAAAATTTGGATTTATGAATGTCCGTCGGTGCACACAAATTGGTGCAAATTAAATGAATGCGGAACGCAGTTTACTATAATGTCAAGGGTGCGCGTATCGAGTTTGTTTTTTAGAATTAGGAATGTTTAACCTGTAAAGTGTAAGTGATACAAAGTAATTGAACTGACAACATTTAATTGCACATTAAAACAGGCGTCTTATTTTAAAACACTTTTGTCTCATTTTTAAAACGGTTTCAGGTGTTTTAAATTTTAACCTATCTTTCTATAATGGAAAACACTCCTAAAGTTTTAAAAATTGAGACGGAGTGTTTTAAAATAAGACATTTCTTTTTGCAGTGTTTTTTTCAAGTTGGTAATTGGTTATTTAGATAAGTAACAATTGTCAATTTTAGATATTTCATGGTTTTTGGCTTTAAATGTAAAAATTAATAAGCAGGTATGCACATTTATTCAGAGACATTCAGAACTTCTATCGCTTGTTATTTCTTTTGGTCTACTTTTTCCAATTCATTGTTTCAGAAATTTCGAATAAAACAGATTCTATTATTAAAGTGGAATATTGAATGTACTTAGAGAGTATTGAGAAAAGAGCAAATGGTTCAGAATTTCGGGGGAATTTTTTTAAATCTCACTTTTTCTCCAGCGAATTCTTATGAAGTAGTATTAACTGAACCTTATTCATGCAAATTAGATTTAATTTTCTCTCGAAGAAAGAGCATAAACTCGAGGATCTCAAAACACCTTAAACCTTCGTAAAATTAGTATACTTATATTATATTAATTTTAATATACCAAAGTTTGAAATTTACAATACACTTGCATCGTCTAGATCAGTCTGTTTGTCCTTTCGCATGTGATATAATTAATGATGACACACTTAAATATAACTTATAATTCTTTACATTATTTTTTGACTGTTTGAGATTTTTTAAACCGTCTATAACTTACCCGTTTGATGTAACTTGCGTTCGCTTATGCAATGTTTGCGCAACCATTCGAATGCACGCATTGATCTTGTTATACGCGGGCTCAACGAGAAAACGATACACGTAAAAAGACAAATTACACAAACGCGAATAAAATCATTTTCGTGGTTTTGCGTTATTAGCTTTCGAGGTAATGTCTTGTAAACGGTTGCACTGTTCAATCTCAATGAAACTATACGGTTACGTGAATTGCACACTTTTACTAGTTGTTCATCTGTACTTGCGTAAAGTTCGCGAGTAATAGATTTAACTGGATATTTCGCAGCGACAAAATACTTACGTGGTAAATATTATATTCGTACGGGTCAGAAATACACATTTTACGAGCACAAGTAGTAAAAAAATAGAATTAGTAAGAGTTAAAAAATGATTTTGGGTTATTATTAGTTTCTTAATTTGGGTTTAATAAAAATAAGGATTTGAATTTTACTATGACTTTTATGTGAAGTTTAAAAATACATTTATGTGCAACATAATTCGAACAAGTAACATTCCAGGATATATCACAAATATGAAATACTATTTTTGCTGATAAGATAGGGTATATTCTCCATTTTGCAAGAAAAATACTTGTGTATTCAGAAACATTGAGATGTTGTGTTAAGTACAAAACATTTTTCTCACGATATTACGTTTTTCGGTGACCAAACTGCACGAAATCGATGGAAATAGATTGACACTTGATAGTGATTTCTAATGTACAAATCGTGGAATTGGAAACCAATCCTTCAGTATACAATGTTCACGAGAAAATTGCCGTGCAATTCAATCCGACTGCAGCGTTTGCGCAATAAATCTATTTGCAATTTATTTTTATTTTATTCGCATGATTAAATACAATTAGAATGTCGATAGACATAGGCTGGTGTGTTGAATAGACCGCTTTGGGCCAAATATCAATTGTCCTTTGATTTTTCGGTTGTACGGAAACGGCGAAAAATAAACGTATTGCTTTATGAAATGAGAAAGAAAAAGAAACGTCGGAACGGCTTTTTAAACACCAGTTATAAATCACGAGTACTACACAAGACATTAATAGCGACATTTCTTTACCTTTCCGGTGCATAATGCCATTCGGCCATCTTCATTCAATCGTACAGCGTATTTGCTTGCGGTGCACTTAAGTACCCCTTCGTACGAGAGAAAAGGTGCTTTCGCTGCCACTTTCAGTGTGTAACGCTGCGACTATCGAAGCTTCCGACCACCATAAAATGACGGTGCGTTAAAATAATTACAACGCGAGATGCAACGCCTGTGCAATTGCATTTGCATTTTGCGAATTACAATAAGTATTTGGGTCAGTATGGCCCATTTCTGGCATTCGGCATTTCTTTCACATTTCTTTCACAAAATATTATAAAGGGAGCTAACGGGCTAACGTGGTCCATAATTCATAGATTGTGCATTTTTTCATAGATAGCATTTTTTAATGTATAGTTTTCGCATAAATGCAATCATGTATCTTTGTAATCAGTTAATTTTTTTAGAATAGATAATGGAATAGACAAAAGATAATGTACATAAATAAACGAAAAATATAATTGATATAATTTTTATTTCTTCTTTTTCATTTCAGTTTCATTCCTGAGATTTATCTAGTTTTTTTTTCATTTTATTTTTAATAATTTCTGTATCTAGTAAATGTAGAATATTTAAAATATTCGTATTACTCCATTGATACTGATTTTTAAATTTTATAACAAAATTATTTTACTGTGTAAAACTAACCCACGATGTGAGCTCGAAAGGTATTCACTCACACAAGGTTGATAGTACAATGGGTTGGTGACCTACGTGCTCGAGGGCAACTTCGAAGATAGAAATATAAAGAGTAGGCAAAATAATAATATCCTTAATGTAACGTAGAGTGAACTGATATTTTCATAAAAATAGTGATTATAATTATTTTAGACCACAGCAGAATCCTTTTGGAAGTTCTCAATAAAACCATTCTTTAAGGAGAGTTTTATTGTAATAATTATCTGGGGAAGTTTGTAATTTCTTTGACACTGTTTGGGTTAATGTAAGGTTAATGTTGATGTAAAAAATAAAAAATAAGGTTAATGTAAAAAATTTATTTTTTAAAATTAAGCATTAATTTGTCATGGCTCTTGATATCTAATTACCTATGTTAGAGTGATACGTTTCTTTATTTTTGAAAGAACGATGATTTCCAACATTGTACTATGACATAACATCTGAATCATACATTTAGCACAACAATTTAGCAATAGACGTCCTCCAGACGGCGCGGTTGTATGCAGGAAAGATTTCATAAACAAATCGGTCGGTTGTGTCTCTGTCATCTGTTGATGTAAAAGACGATGATTGATCGAGACTGTACAACTCAGACGCGGTTTTCTAGTAAAGAGAGTGACATAGCTTCCGTCATTACATTAGATATTTACTGCGGGGCATTTAAACTTTGCCTCGTAGGTCACTTCCGCAACCCTTGACATTGTATAGGGTGTCCATAAAGTTGAGAATTAGTGGAATAAATGGCAGAAAATAAATTGTACTTATTTTAATATGTATCTCCTTAAAGAATCAGATAAAGTATTTAGATGGATTTTTTCGACAGAATCCATATAAACAGTAACGAAGTTATTATACTTTTTGAGACCACTTCGATAGATAGTCTAAATAGAGTGTTCAAGATATTAAAGCAGTTTTATTAGCAACATACAATTTTTTCACAAAAATTGTTTTTCCAGTACGAAATAAAATTTATTGGATTTAAAACATCTAAGTTTTAATAAATTAAAATTTAAATATTTTACGAGATTCTTTTAAGACGTCTCTATGCAGATCATATCGTTTACATATCGTTTCTAGCATAATTTAATTATTTAAAACCTTAATTATTGGGCAAATTTAATGACTGAATATGAACAGTTTACGGGAGGTGTAGAGGCAAAGTATAAAATCGTCGATATCAATGTTATAAATAGATATTGTATATCCTTTCGTTTGCCTTCGGGAAAACAAATTAAAACCAGGCGTCAGATGTGTAAGTGAGTATCGACGGCATCGCAGGTACACTTGGCGCAATTGCGGTGCATGCGGATAACACTTCACAAACGATATCCGTAAAAACCACCGCAATTCAGATTACTTTTAGCGTCGCTTTTCAACGCCTTCGCTATATTTGTCGCGCTTTTTTTACTGCGCCGTTTTTGCCGCCTTCTTGGATTTTACTGTCACTTAACGCGCATCGCGGAATAAGAAACAATTTTTTGCGCAGTCTTATTCGTTGCAATTCACGAATTTTCATATATCGTGAACGGTAGAGGCGGTTTTTTGTGCGACGAAATTTATCGTTGATCTTAAATTAGTCGATGTTGATTTGCATCATTTGAAAGTCGTCAGGTAAGTACGATGTATGTTTGACACTTTACTTTTTTTCGCCGAATACTTTAATTAGCAAAAAACAGCTGCCAGAAAAAATACTGCGAGAGGTATAAAAAGATGACGCTCACGAAGCCTCGCGAAATAACAGTTAAACAATGCAAAAAATTTTGAATTTAACTTTTAAGTTGTAAAAAGCGCTAATTCGATTTCGTAATAGGTTTTTTATTTTCTGCAATCATTTGCACATTTTTGGTGAATCAAATGCAGTTGAAATCGGTAAACACGATGTCCTGACGGAAGCTGTAGTAGTAAGTTTGCTGTGAATTGCAAGACATAAATGGTAAAATCTGTTTTCAAAGTTTCGATTTATGTGTAAATCGATACTTTGAAACAAGTTATTACAGATTTACATAAAACTGAACTATGTTGTACAAGAAGTAATTAGCTACCATTTGACAAAATATAAGACAATTTTTGTGCCTAGACCTAAAAATATTTCATGTAAAATTTGGGCATCAATACAGGCATTGGGGATCTGTACTAAATGCTCTATTTATTTAAATATCACTCCAAAAAATTATGAAATATATTTCGGATACAGGGGAAAGCTCATTTCAATTATTTAACATTTGAACAGATAATGGTTTCCCAACTCATTTTCAATATTTTACAAAACATTTGCACATGACAGTCCCACCTTAAATAAAAACACCTTTCCAACTATTTTCCCTCCAACGTCATTTTACGTTTATGCATCTTTCTCCCAAGAAACCGCGCAGTCTATAAATATTCCGTTCCATACCATAAGAAGCCGGTCAATCGTTTGTTCAACAAGTTGACAGTCAAACTGGCATATATTACTGTGACAGTCCATGTTGAACCTATCAGGCACGAAGTGTGGCCAGGCCGCATAAATGTTTTGATTTTCATGTGCAGTTAGCGCACTATGTGGCTAATATGGTTTGCACGAAACACTGAATCGGCGCCGTATGGGTGTACTGGCGGTAAACAAAATGGTAAACAGATTTGTAAAATACGCGTGAGACACGGCAGAAAATAGGATCGATGGCGGAACGTTGAGAGCCTCTGTTGAACGGCGCCTGTCTGTGAGAATGCTAACCGCAGCGTTCCCTGTATATCCATTTCATATTTATTAATTTCACCACCGATACAAGTAGCCGAGGACCAACTTGGTATCAGCGATCATTTGCGATCATTTCATAGTCAACATTCTGGTAATTATATCATTTTCGCGTTTTTCTGCCCATCGAAGTTAGTTTTGCGAAGTGCACATAATTTATGCAGCAAGTCATTGTATCAGAACATTCACAGCAGACATTCGGTGCCAAATTCACTGAGATATCATTTTATCAGCAACTCATTATACGCCAAAGTCTTATTACCCAGTGAGGATGACACACAGTTAAAAAACAGGCATTAAGACACGAATTAAGACGAAAAAGCGTCTTAATTCGTGAAAAATGTCTTAAATTAAGACGTTTTAGCGGTGCAGACACGTTTGTTAAAGATTACCAGTTGCCCAAAATCAATTGTGTTATGCTCGTTATTTCAAGTTAATGCAACGTAACGAATATTGAACTTTGCATAATATTCGTGAATTATCAAACCTCGCGTTCTGAAGAATGAATATTGTGCAACGTGTGACAAAAGTTGATGGTTCCTAAATTAATGTGGGGATATAATTATGATTGGTTGCGTAATTGGTTACACAAAATACATCCTCCGTTTTATCGTTGCGATGACCAAAAATTCGCGTAACATTAAAATCTGTTATCGCACGTGATTTCTTCCGTGCAGGAACTGGAATTCGAACCAATATATTCAACGTTGGTACTTATGCTCCGCATTCGACTCACGTACCGTAGCTGCTCAATCTACAGTACAAAAAGAAGTGATTTTATGGAAGGCAGTTTTTTGGAGAAAAGACAAAAGACGTTTCCACAGAAACGTTTTGCAACGTTCCATCGTTTGATGTGACTATCGGAAGTAAATGCTAAATCAGCATTGAAAGCAATATTTTTTTTAGTAAACAGTAAAATGTGCATCGAACTTAAATTACGTATATGTTTTTGACGTAATCTTTCTAGTTTCACATAAAACAGACGTAATCGCATTCTGATAATAATTGGGACAGCATCTTTGCACGACCCATCGAACAGGCAAGAATCTGATAAAAAATTAACTCGCAAATTTTGTACGTAGTAAAGCAAGGAAGGCTATTTCTGAATTACGCAAATGGTTATTTTTTTCAAATCGCGATACAGATATTTTTTATCAAATTTCTTACGCACGATCTTCTACATAAATAATAAAACAAAACGTATCACGTGACTTGTAAGACAAGAAAAATAATGTTGGCCTAACTGGTAAGTTGAAGATATACCAACGTTGTCTAAGCATTATTTCTGAATGCCTTTGATAACATCGTTTTATTCTGCGTACGAAACAGTACGTGAGAAAATTGTATACAAATAAACATACGTACGTATATAGATAAAGTAATCTACAGTTTAGTTTCTGGAGAGAAAAAACCAGTTGAGTGACATTTGCTGAGAAATCGGCTTTAGTTAGAAATCTGATATCTTGTTGTATTATATTCAGTCATCTAATTGTGCCCTTTTATTATAAAGGGACATTGCAGAGAAGTAAAATGTTGATAAATATTTGTCGAGACTGTACTTTTAGTCGAATTCCGAAGTAGAGTTATTAAGACTTATTTTTGTGTTACCTGCATGCCTATGCTAGACTGTGAAAAGGATATAATTTTTTCGAGAAATATTTGAAATTTTTTATACGCGCTATAAAAAATCTCAACATTTATTTGTAATAAATAAGAGAGTCAAGAATCGCTGCTTTGGTACACTCATTGTCGGTATACGTGTTGAATTTGCAATTTTGTGTCGATCGATTGTTTTACGATTGTTTGATTTATCGTTTCTTATAAATGTTATGAAACCGCGTTTCAGTTAATTACTTTTTTTCGATGGCATTATGATTGTGCGCACCGATCTGCGGTAGCCGAGCAATTAATTTGTAGCGGGAATTTCGTGCTGTGTGACATTATTCGACATTCTTGGGCCAGAAAAAAATTATTTACGATTAGTCGTAAGAGACAAGTCAATTATGAATGTGCAAGTCCTTTTCGGCATTGATTTAAATGCCGGTATCATTTTTTTGTGTGAAGTTAAAAGGGACTTAATTCTTGAACCGATTCCACGGTTGAGGATGAACTCGGTTTATTATGTGTTTTCAGCCTAGAATGACAATGACATAATGCGTATCTATCGAGCCTATTAAAGGTTAAAAATCCCTGATTTTAATTCATGAAAGGTGTTTTAAATTCAGACACTTTTCGTAATATTTTAAGACTTAAAAATGTCTACAAAAACTGACTGAAATTAAGACACTTGTTTTAGAGTGTAAAAATTAGTGTTAGCAACACGTGTAAAAAACGAACTTTTTTAATCATATCTCAAATGGTTCAATATGCTACATAAGAGAAGAGAGTATAGACATAATCTTACATTTTCCTGATGTAACAATGTTCTAAATAAATATCTATTATAAGTATAACATATGTTATAATCTATTGGGGTAGTGAAGAAATAGTAAGTTCGTGACTTCTGTCATCGTGAACTTAACTATTAAAAATACATTGAAGAAGACTTGTTTACTTGTGGAAGGTTTCCACCTCACAATCGTTGAGATATAATCAACTTTACCCACACGTTGCACAATGTACCATTTATGACCATTTTCAGGGTAAAAAAAATCTCGGTGCACTTGCAATGAAAAATATCGTACACAATACAGCGGTAAAGGTCGTTCCTCACTCGTTTCGCAGAGTACTCGACTTCGCCTCGAACCGCAACTTCGCTCGTGGGAAATCGTCACTTTCACGCCCTCGTTGCGTAACGCACTGTTTCCATAATGAAATTTAAGATTAATCCATCAATACCAAAACGAAAGAAATTCGACACATCAGAGAAGCTGTACAGAGGAACCATAAAAAAACTGCGAAGCAGTATTAGTTCCAACCACAGAAAGTTCGACAATGTTACTCAAACTGGAACTCGAAAAAGAAGCCTCTTATTTTAAGAGGTTTTGTCCGAAAAGAGTAAATGTATCTTACTTTAAGATACAAACCACCTAGATGAAACGTCTTAACCTCTTATTTTAAGGTGGTTATGTTATATTATGATGATGATGAGGATATCTCATCATCATGGCTTCTACGTAGTCGAAATGCTTGGGAATTTGGCAAATCAAATGGTAGCCTCGAAATAAACCAGATTTAAAGTTTCATTGAATTATTATTTTAACCTAAAAAAGGAACTTCCTTAAGAGATGCCTAAGGTAGTTTTTCTATTGTAAACCTCATTTTTCGTTACAATGCCGAATAACAACTTCTAGATCTAGCACTCGCATGTCATACACGTCCATCCAAACTGTCAATCAGCAATCGACATCCTACCGCTATCACAAACCGAAGCCCCTCTAACAATAAACATTCTTCTAACTTCACCTTCTTATGACTCTATGCCAAACGTCACACCGATGCAAGACAATATTCGCAACGGTGTTCATGAAACCTTTCTCGCAGTATCTTTAAAGCTTTGGCGAATGAATCTTGACCGCGAGTCGTCACCCACACAACTTAGTCTAACACGATAATGAGCGATGGGCCTGACCTACGCTCCAGCAGCGGCCGTGACCTTCGGCTCGGTTTCAGGCCACAACATCCTCGGACTACGTACGAAATTTTCACTTTTTTCTGGGCACACACGCACACAGCCGTTCGAGAGCGTGCGACGGACAGAAAGCGGCGGAGAGAGACGAACCGACGTGGAAGTCGCGAGAGCGAGAAGGACAGAGCGACGGCGAGAAAAAAACGCACATAGGGAAGCCGTGTGGACGTGTGCTGACTGGTCGACCGAGATCAATTTCTCGAGGATGAAGAACAAAAAACCGACGGTCGATTCTACGAAGAAATGATCGACGGACTGAGAGACGTGGAGAAGGACGGCCGATCTCCGGAGGAGGAGACGGCAGAAAGGAACGCGAAGGGACGGATCAACGAGCTTGGAATTCGACGTGGTGCGCGAATTCCTAGCCAGTTTGCACGATAACGTGCTTTACGATATGACCGGTGTTGTAATAGAGATGTCGAGCATTGTAAAATATTACAAATGAACGAGCCGAAGCCTGGCGGATCCTTCCCTTCCAGGCGAAGAGAAGACGAATGATGAACTCGTCAACCCGGCGAATTATTCGCGATCTTACGGCGGGGAAACAATGGATTGGTGAAAAATCTCCGAAGAACTCTCGGCGATCGAATGAGGATGCAAAGAAAAATTATTGCAAAGTTTGAAAGGTTTCGGTAGTTGGGATTAGGACAGGTAGAAAGTTTGAGCGAAAATTGAGCTGTAGTAGTATTTCATTATGTATGCATGATTGTGATAGAAAAACTTCAAAAAGAAAGTAAATTAAAAGACAGATTTTTACTATGACGACCAGTAGCAAGTTCCAAAGACAATATCTTTGTTTACAGGTGGAATATGTCGTCAGTATCCCGAATTAGGAAGAGTTTAAATGTCAACTTTAGAGCGTTCTTTTAATTGCCATTGTGAAGAATTGATAAGGTAAAAAGTTTGTAATTTATTGGTCTTGTACTAACTGGAAAGGTACAGGAATAGCGGGTGCTTTTTCAGTAATAAAGATCGGTAGTAAACAATTTGTATTAAGAAATTATTTCTAACAGATTTACTCATATTTAGACTTTCTGAAACAACATTTGTTAAAAGCATGTTATCACGTAACAAAAGTAACGAATAAGATAACCTGCATTATGCAAAAGAACAGCTAAAAAGTTATATTTCTTATTTTCAGTTAGAATATGCTCTTATAAAGTGGAATGCAATTTTGTACGATATCTGGAGTTCCGAAACTTTTTTATGTGAAAAATAGCCGATTTTGTGAGTGGCGTCCTTGCGTGCTATGAGCGCTCCTGAGAGCACTCAGTGAATTATGCTGCATTATGTGTTACAGTCTGGAACAGGGGTTTACGTAGTTACGGATAGCAATTTGGATATATCCATTTTTAGTCAGACAATCTCCAATTTACGCAAAATTTAAGCAATGAGAGCCACAATTATTTTCTTCTCTTTTCTTAACGATTTCTTAAGAAATCATTAATGTTACTATTAATATCGCAAACAATTGTAATTGTTTCAAACGCATGTTGATATAATAATTTTTGAACCTAGTTATAGGTCAAAGTTACGATGTTTGCGTCGAAACAAACACTTGAGTATAAATGAGGCTGCGCAGTTCATGACCGAAGCGATTCAGGAATCTCGGAGACAAAGTACGTTGATCTATACGCTAAAATTGTACCACTCAGGTAGCGCCGCTTAGAGATAAGATAAACGTACCGACAATGTACCTTTTAGTAGAACTGCACATGCGTGATTTTGCAAATTCATTTCATTAACTTCCGAAACTCATATTTCACGCCCAATTAATATTTAAACAAATGTTTTTGTCATAACAAATAAATCTGATTAAAATACGATTCAACTGAATTCTGTTGAATCGTCAAAATCCAACTGATGCTCTTCGCACACTCCCTGAAAATCGCTCAAATGTATTTCACAATGTTCTACCATTTTCGAAGAATCGACTGATTATATGCTACAAGAAAATCGTAGCAAAATGACCACGATTATCCTGGTACTATTATTTTACATTTTTCACTTCGCCTCATTATGTAAAACCATAGTTTTATGTAATAGTATACATTCTTCAGCTTACTCTTTTATCACATATACACACGTTTCTCTCTAACTAAAAAAAGGAATGTATCTTGAAGAGTCATTTTCGCAAACACACTGTAAAGAATAATTTAATTTTTAAGGATATTCACTCGAATACAATTGCAAGTAAAGCTGCTTGGAATTTAAAATTCAAGTTGAATTTTCAATTACTCCATACGTCACTGATACATGATTCATAACCTTTAGTTTTATTCACATTTCAGAGGACAATGACTGATCTGATAAAAGGTATGACATTTAATATTTGTTTGTGAAAATGGACAAGTGTATTCAAACACATTTCACACTACAAAGAAAGTATGCTTCAGCGACATAAATTGTAAAACAATTACAGTTTACATGTTGCGACTTTAAAATTAAACAAAAATAGGCACGTTTTAAAGTCGAACTTAATATTAATGCATTTACACTAGAATATCAAAGTACAAATTGTACGTATGCTTGAAAATTAAATTTCCTTTTTTACAGTGTACCTTGCAAAAATATTGAATAGAAAAAGAGAATAGAACTGAAAAAAAAGAATAGAACTGAAAAAAAAGAATAGAACTGAAAAAAAATGAAATCTTTTTGGGAAAGATTCAGGATTCTTTTTATTATTCTCAATTTCGTCTAGTCCAGACTAAAAATTACCTCACTTGAGAAAATTTTTTAATTCCACAAAAAGAATTAATTTTGTGTTCAATTCCTGAAACGACAGTCAAAGAAAAATTATGAATTCTTTTCTACTTGCATGTTCATTGCTACTGAATTGAATGCTAACCTCACTCTTTTTATTGACAAACAGAGTCATGTCTAAATGTTAATTCTTATTTGCAGCAACCACAAGCACAGCTTTTAGAGAAATGAAATCAATCGAAACCGACTTAATTGCAATAATTCCAACAATTTCCAATAATTCAAATGTAAGGATTGTTTCAAACCCTTATAAACCTGTTTTATATGTGGAAATGAATGAATACTTATGTCCTGCAACCCCAAATGTAAGAATTAGGCTTCAGGAACTCATTTTTAAAAACGAATTCATTTTTATTCCTAACGAAGAATTCAGATTCAGTACTCAATACGACTCAAAAGAATTCCAAATTTCCATTTCTTTTCACTCCTTTTTTTCCACATTTTTTGCAGGGTTCTCTCAGTGAATCGCCTTAACAGTCAGCGATGTATAATCTGCACTCAGACCATTCCACTGTACTGCGGATTTAGGCATTTTTCTCGGTCCATGTCTGCGAGTACACCGTCCGATTCAAGCGAGCATCTTGTAAGAGCTTTTTATTAGCAGCAGTGTTGCAAAAGAAGTTATTTCGGGCAAAAAAGGTTCAACAGCATCTGTGTCGATTGGTGCGCTCGGTGCAAATACGATGATTATCGCAGGCAAAAGGACTGACTTGCGGATGGATAGACGGATGGATGTGCAACCGCCTACGAAGATCAACGACCATAATCATGACCATTTATCACGCTTTTATTATCCGACATTACGCGCCTACCACTCCACTTCAGAGCACCAAAACAAACAGTGCCGCGATCGCCGCGTCGGACTCGGGCCCGTTTGCTCCGACTGACCGAGCGTCAATTCGCACAATCGCGCTTTGCTTGCAGTAAAGCCGTTGCACGCACTCGCACGAATTATTGATCTTAATCAAATTTTATGAGGCGCTTGAGCAATTTACATACTTTCGTCACGACCGTTTACTTTTCATGCGCAATTATTCTGATTTACGACAAGATCCGAGACATTATTCGTTGTCAGACACAATTGAATTGAAATTTCCTATGAAAGGCAAGGTTTTTAGAATTTTAGCTTTTTAGGATTAAAGATTTTTTAGGATTTTCGGGATTTGAGGAAACGAGAAGAGTTAAAAATATGTTGTTGGGTTAAGTTTGATAGATCTGCTTTTCGATTGATATGAATGATTAAGATGGATTCAGAGGAAGGTACTGTAAAGAGGTAAAAGTAGATTCAATGGGAAAATTTAGACCCGAGGTAACCCTTGTCAAAGGAACGCCAAACACTGAGCAGCTAAAAATAAACGGAGTTCGGGAACACGGTGTAAGAAGTGGAGAATTGCAAAGTTGCAATGGTGAAGCAAAATCACCATTGTAACATTGCAATTCATCATCTCTTTAACTGAGGTGATCGGCACAGCCAGTGTGCTATGAAAGAGTTGAATACAATTTGCATAAGATAATGGTGATTCACTGTGTTTCAGCGTATAATTATTTGCAATGTTATTGTTTTGTTAGGTTCTTATAACTGTTTGAGATTTTCAGAACTATTTCTGTACTCTTGTAGAGAGAAAGATATCATGGTACTTATGTTTCACTAAATGTATATTAGTGAAATTTACAGCGAAACTTCTGTGGCTAAAAAGCAGATATTCCAGAAATATCTTTTCCGATAAATATTTTCATTATATGTTGCATTATAGGGAAAGTATCTCAGTTTATGTTTCGAGATATTGCGTGACATATTTTAATTTTTCAGAATCTATGTAAAAACAGTACTTTTTCTCTTATTTAAATTGAAAAAAATCATAAAACTCTGTACTGTATATTGTACCATGAATGTAAAATTTCGAAATGGTAACATTTTTCTGACGTTAAGGAAAACCGATCATATCGTTTAAGAATGAAACATTATATTGAGAGATATATTTTAAGCGATGTATTGTTTAATTTTTTGAAAAACAGTACATCTTTGTTTTTATTTCATAATAAACAATAACTGCATATTACATTTTTTAAGTTATGTTTAACAGATTTTTGTTAAATTTTGTATAATTTTGAATTGTTTATTAATTTAACTTATTTATTGATATTGAAACAACATAAATGAGCTGTGATGCATTTGACAAAAAAACTTAGGGCTGTTATACTATTCTTATTATAATATCCTCTTTACAGTTATAAACTATGCTGTTCACTTTACTGGCTCCGTATATTTTAACAGTCAACAATTTATACATTTGTATTCAGTCAGTACGAAAGTCGTATTAACTGTTAAAAACCGAGTAAGGGCAATAAGGTTTGCCGTCTAAAGTGTTACACTTCAACTCAAACCATCTATTTTCTCCCTTATTTTTCTGAATAAATAATGCCTTCGTAACATCGTCTCACTGATATCATTTTTCTTTTACAATCAATTATTACTTCTACTTGAAAAACATTACAACCATGTATATCCTTGAATGTAAGAAAATAGATTCACTTCATGTATCGCGAATAAAGTCGACGTTTCTAACGAATTAAAGTAATTACCACCCTAGAAATGTCAATATTCTAGAATCTTCTTACAATACCAAACGGTTTGTAATGATATCAATGAATTGTTTTGGGCTATTATGCATTACAAAACACGTGGATTTATGTTCCGAGCCGTCCACTTTATTGTTTTTATGAAAAATAAAAAAAATTTTTATGAAAAATAATATTAAAGAAAAATTACAAAAATGTTTCTGCTTATTTTCAATTAATGCAGTCATTGATTTTCAATTAATGTCTCACTATAATTAATCGTTATGCAAGAATTACTTCTTACTGACTCAATATGTTTACACTTCGCAGTTTTTATTCGTAGGAACAAGTTTACTGCTACGGAGAGAAAATAGTATCGTTAATCGGCAGCGCGTCATCATCGTAAACAAATATGTAAACATCGCGAAGAGAGACAGATAAAGCAGATTTTGTTTTGTCTTGCTTTGTTTGCAATGTTTACGTTATTTTCCGAGAACAATGAAAGAGTGACTTTATCCTGATAACTTTCGTCGGATTCTTAAACCATAAATCATGAAAAAAATTCGACAAAAGGTACAAGATATCTTTCATCTCACAATCTATCTCTAAAAATCTCTATCACTTCCAATTTTCCATCAACAACTACCCAGCGGTATGGTACCGCGCAATTGATTTCAACAGCATCACATCTTCCGTTCCATCCTCCCTGTATCCATCATATAACCCTCTGATCACTACCTTTCAAACCATCCAACCTTCTAGGGACTACAACCAATCTAGCGCAATCTCTATTTTCTTTCGTTCTTTCCAACTCAGAGAAAAATCACACAAAAACAACTCTAGTTCTCTTTGATGAACTGATTTGGACTCAACCCAATTCAGTTGCAACATGAACTCCAGTTAACCCCATGACGTTAAGTCAACATTCCTACACTGTACTCTTCGCGATATCTCACCGTTATTCCATCATGCTGGACCAACGCTAAGACAATCCAGACCGATCGAAATCCCCGAAATCTTCCACCCTCCCATATTTCTCCTATTCAAAATCCACATTACTCCTCCCGACCCCCACACTCCAACCAGTCAACCGGGAACCTACTCTCAGAATCCTACAACCAGTTCCAGATTTATTCAAACCTATTTCCCGCTCTGAGAGCCTGAAATTCTACTGCGCTGGTATGTAAACAGACGATCGCTCTTCTGTTGACATAATCGCCCAGCAGACTCTCTTGATCAGTCTCCTTCCTCTCAAGCACCCACACTACTGCTTCATCATTATGTGTTTTCGGTCCAACGTTACGTGTTTTGAATCAACATTACGCATTCAAAAACATGCTCGCAGTAAAACCCACCCTGAAAAAACTGTTTGCAGCAACCATCCCTAAATTATTACACCCAGTATGGTTGATGCAATCATACATTTGCTTTGGCAAACCATATGTATGTTTGGGACAACTATACCTATGTTTGGCCTAACCCAACGCTATTCTAGTGCACAATCAGCCATACTTTCTGACAACCAAGTGTACACTAGTGCCAACCATACATTTGTTTCACTGGAGAACGTTGGAACACCAATTTGTCTAGACCGGAATCCTCCCGTGGCAGAAGGACTCACCGCACCAATCGGGGTTCTGTTGGTGCGCGATCTTCCTGTACCAGGAGAATTCCTCCTGGCCCAGGAATTCTCCTTGCCAGGAGGAATTCTCCTGATTGTTTTAAGTGTGTATCAAGATTTCTCTTCTACATTTGTTGGGTCAACGGTATTTTTTCCATCCCAAGCGTCTTCTCCCTGGGTCTGCTTCGACTTACGTGGTTGCGCCAGGGCGAAGACACTCTCGGTCTTGGCGGCGAACTCGTCGGGCTCGTCGTGATGCGTGATGCCGGGCTCGAGGGGCTGCGGCTGGTCCGACTGCATGCCGTACATGTCCATGAGCTTGGAGATGGGCGGTATTCTGGGCAGCGAGCGGCCCGTGATGTTGGGCGCCTGCTTCAGGCCCAGCCTGTTCAGGATCTGCTCCTTGATGGCCTCGAGGCTGAGCGCGCGGATCTCCTCGTGCAGGCGGCAGGCGTTGCAGCCGTCGACGCCGGGGATGCCGACGCTGTCGGACGCGGCGCCGAGCTGGCCCCGGATCGCGCCGAGCAGCAGCGCCGCCCAAAGCAGCAGGCTGGTGGCCATCGCGAGCGAGCGTGTCCCTTGACTAACCGCGGCACAGTCGAGTTCCCGTGGACGAGTGTCCGGTGCTCGGCAGCGCCATTCATTGGACACTAATCTCGCACAACACTTCCGCCGGGTTGGCCTCGCGGGGCACCGTGGACACGCGGCTGACCACGCGGCACCGTTTCCCTTTGGCCATCGCGGTCACCAATGCGGGATCGGGATCGGCAGCTCAATGGGCCCGGACTGAGCGCGCGAGCTGCTCGTTGTTGCGCTCGGCGATCCGGAACGGTTGGCGCGCGTGCGAACACTCGGCCCACCACCAGGAGCGAGAGATGCTAAGAGCTTGCTGGCTTGTCAAGCACTGAGTCAGGAGGCGTGCGTCCCTCACTGCATATATGCCGAGGTGGAGGCCTTCTCCTCTTCGCTTTTCTGGATCTTACGCATTCGCGCGTAGACGGCACACGGACGGAGCACGGAGCGAGCGCGCTTTTTGCACGCCGCTTTTACAAACGATCGTGAGAGCCAGCGGGCGAAGCCTGCCCGCGGAACCGAGCCCTTGCCGCGAGGCTTTTCGCTGCAGCGACGCCCGATTAGCGCCCGCCGACGGATGATTAGGCGGAGGTGGCGTTCTTCAACCCTGCGGGCCGATGGGATGGCTGCCGATTGGGATCGGCGGCCGGCGGAGTGGGTTTGGGGGGTTGGAGGATTGTTGGGAGAGTGGGAGGAGGTTCGGAGGAGGTTTTTAGGCAGTGGTGCCCAGATAGAAGATCATTTTGACATACATCTAATATATGTATAATATAGGTATATTATATGTATATGTCTATTTTATGAATATCCATCTAATATATGTATAATATACATCTTGCTCTATCGGGGTGCATGTTTGTTAGCCTTACGAAAAAATACTGCGGAGATTTTTAAAGTTAGTAACAAAAATAAGGGGTTACTCCAGAAGATCCGGGAATTGGTTTAGGGATCTCTGGAGTAAGTGGGGTAGAAGTATACTGAAAAGCTGACTCGATTGTAGAAACCACACCTGCATAGTTGCTGCAATCGGTGATACATACGGTATGGTTAATGCAAACGTACATTTTCTTGGGACAACCATATGTATGTTTGGGGCAACTATACTTGTTTGACATAACCAAGGGTATTCTGGTACATAATCAGCCGTACTGTATGTTTATGACAACCATGTGTATACTAGTGCCAACCATACATTCTTTTCAGTGTAATGCCAACCGTATTTTTTTCAGTGTAAATACAGCGTTGGTAGTAATCATAGGTGAAAACCGTAAGTAGTAACCATCGGTAAAAAATTGCTGTAACGTTACAGCAATTTTTTGACTTGCGCGTAAATGTTACACTTTAATGAAAGTGCAACAGTTACCCCTCTCAAACATTCGCACTCACACTTTTGCCTGATGTATAAATCAACCAATCAGAACTATTGCTTCATATTGTTCTTCATTTTAATTGGTTAACTTTCACACCCCGCGGAGTGAAAATCAACACCGAACTCCAATTCCACACCCGATTTTTTACAGTGTAGATTTTACATTGAGGGAATGTAAGCTTAGCATTTTACGGTTAACATTTTGTTAATGTTAGCCTAACTAGTATT
>JABFPB010000786.1:0-31702 GCA_022817645.1 Ceratoteleas bidentatus
ACCTCTCAGTGGAAGGGATTTGCAGTGAGAAATTGAAATATATTGATTTAAAACAAAATAGCGGCCGTCTGAAAATGAAGGTCACCTTTTGGCTTAAAATTTGGCTTAAAATTTGGTTTAAAATTTTTCGAAATTCTGTATAAAAATCTGCGTCTTTTGAACCAAATTTCGATCATTTTCAACAACGTATGTTCAAGAAAATCGTGGTTTCGTTTTTTGGAGTTTATTTTTTAGCTTAGAAGTCAGCTCGAAAACGGAAATATATCGGAAAGGTCAAAAATCCAACATTCGATTACTGCTTGCTTTTTAATTATAAAAAAATCCGTTTTCGCGCCAAATTGCCAATAAAAACTATCTCTTTGCTTTGGACTTGGCCTTAAGGCAATAAAGGCAATAAGAAGCGTTTAAAAAACAATTTATAAATAGAATGTTACAATTTCAAAAACGTTCTAAATAAAAAGATGAGAACTTGTTATGACCGTTTAACCTTCGAATGTTTATACATTTTTTAAAACGTTTCCAAACGTTTGTAAAACCAATTGGTAACATTTAGTTTAATTAAAGTAGTTTTTTATACATTTAAAAATGTATCGCACTTGGAATCGAGCTCAAGCCTCCAATTTACCAAAAATTCAACCCTATCCACGAAATTTCCATATAAACTTTAAAACACTTTATAAAAAAATGAACTTTTTTTAATACCTTTACTTAATGCCCTTTTTAATAGGTTTCGAGAATCATTTCCTAAACGTTTAAAAAACCTTACACTATTAATCTCCTGTATCATAATTTTGTTATACAGTAACTCATAACGGTTATTATCCACCTCTATAATTTTATTAAGAAAATGTCCGTTTTTATGGGTCGCGTGAACGTTATTTTCAATTATGCCAAAGTGGCAAAATGTATATATAAACTCGGTTACAAGCTTATTTGCTAATTGTATGAAAGAGAGGTGTCGTTCTGGTTCGCTGAGGAGAAGCGCTTTATACACGGAATTACGACCGGTTGCCGTACTTCAGGGGGCGGAAGGAAAGAAGGTCGCGCGAGTCTTGTCCCGTGCGGCTGAATTGCTCGGCATCAACGAGGAACGTGAATGGCGCGACATCTTGCTGATTGCGAGCCAATTTCTCAGCCTTTGTTCAACTTAAAGAGTTTCTAATCATTCTTTTTTTCGAAATTTAATCTCTCCGGAAACGGTGACACGTTTTTAAACAAAAGCGTGTATATATAACAATTCCCCGGAAAATTTAACTGCCTGGAAAAGCGTTTGGGTATTTACTGCCATTATTACTTTTTATGGCGATATATGAAGCAGTTATTATTTTTGAGTAATGGCGGAATAAATGTTTATAAATTGAAGAATTTCGAGAATGAATTTCGGATACAGAATTTAGGTGGAACCACAGTAGGAATCGTCATTAGCTGATAATGATGCGCATAGTTTAGGTTCTTATAGGGTTATCGGGAACGGAGATTGTTGTTAAGTATCATTAGCCAATGACAATGATAGCGAGACATCATGGTACCCTACCGTATGCGAGATGCTTTATCCGAGTTGAAAGCGGCATATTAAAGTGGATGATGTACGCTTCTATTGTTGGATTCACGTGGATTTCAGATCTCAGAGTTTCAAAATACTAAGCAGAATTTTTCTTTCAATGAAATCAACCAAAACTTTTAAGAGGAACTGTTTTGAGAACAATATTTCATTGTAAAATTTCATACTGGACAAATTTCATTGTGTCCAGTATAAAATCACAAAAATAAAATTTGTGGAATGAAGAAACTTTTATTTCAATGATATAAAAAAATACATAAAATATTTTTTATGTATTTTAATAATTTCACTTGATTGATTGATTCCAAAGGTGAAGAAATGATGCTTTATTTCTGTAATAGGTGAGGAAACGAGAATCCATTTTATCTGTCTTCATAAAGTTAGTTACATAATTGATATTTGAATATCATATTAATATAAAAATACAGATTTAGTATTTTTAGATGTAAAAATGATATAAACACTTTACTAAAACGTAATCAAGATTACATTATATTATGTAGTTATATTTTAGCGTTTCACTTCATCGTGAGTTGGTTTAATACAGTCTATATTTGTCGACTTAATCTGAATAGTAAATCGAAGTGCAAATCTTACTTACCGATATGCATTTAATAACGCTATCCTCCCATTATGTTAGTAATTTAAAATATTTTTGTAACAATATTGTAATAATAAATGCGAAACCAGGTAGCGTAAATGTAATGCGCGGTATAAATCGTAAAATGAGGATTTTATATGGAGAGTTTGTTATGAATTACGAATATTTTAATAAATTGTGATATAATAACGGTATTTACGATTAAACTGAACTGTTACCATTTATTATAACATATTCGAAAAATTACACAATCCATCATATTCGCATAACTTTGTAATTTTAATCTCGTAGAACATATTTTATTGATATACTATTTTTAACTACTTTTTATTTGGTTTTTAACTTTATTACTGAATAATTCATTATTCGATAATATGTTTTCACTCAATTACCGCTCAATCTGAAGTAATAAACTAATTAAAATGCAATATTGTTATTTTAGATAATTCATCATTTAATGTAGTGGGGTAATAGTGGATAAGTTTTTTGGAATAAAGAAAGCAGAAGTAAGCCCTTGTAGAAAAAATGTGACAAATATTTTGAAATACTCTGAAAAACTCTTAAAACCTTTGACAGTATCAGTTTTGAGAAATTTTAAGAGATTTTCAGATTTTGAATATTTTGTATATTGACAATTTTGAAATTTTGACAATCTCTGAAAAAGTTTGAAAATCTGTCAAAATTGAGACAGTCAGAGGATTTTTAGCCGTTTTTACATCTTTTCCAAAAAATGCATCCACCATCACCCCACAACATTTATGCCTAAAAGCAATGTCCACAAATCGTTTTTTCCTATCCGAAAAAACTCTGTGCCCGTGTTGCGAGTTCCTACCAATTCCTAAATGAAGCAAAGCTTTTAGGAACTAATAGGAAATTTGAGACCGAAATTTCCAACATGTATAATGAAAATTCGTAGAAAATATACGGAATTTCTCAAATGTACTGGGAACTGTAATCGAAAAGTTTGCTTACAAATTTCCTAAATCAATTAGAAAATTCTGAAATGAATTTGTTGACAGAACAAAAATTTTCTCCCGAAAGAGGAATCGAACTCGGAATCTTACGATTCCGAAAACTTGTCCTCTAACCACTCGGCCACAAAGCTTTCTTGTATATACTAAATAAAAACTTTGTTGACACTGGGAAATCCGAATCGGTCGCTAACTAAGTGTCAACAAAGTTTTTATTTAGTATACATAAGATAGCTTCGTGGTCGAGTGGTTAGAGGACAAGTCTTCGGAAACGTAAGATCCCGAGTTCGATTCCTCTTTCGGGAGAAAATTTTTTTTCTGTCAACAAATTCATTTACGGTATTTCCTAATTGATTTGGGGAATTTTTAAGCAAACTTTTCGAATGCAGTTCCCAGTACATTTGAGAAATTCCGTATATGTTCAACGAACTTTCATTATACATGTTGGAAATTTAAAATTTAAATTTAAAATTAGGTTTAAAATTTCCTATTCGTTCCTAAAAGCCTTGTTTCCTTTAGGAATTTGTAGGAACTTGCAACACGGGTGTCTAATCCCCCTTCTCCCCTAATAAAAATTATGTATTAAAACAAAATGATGTATTTGAAACATATTGGAAGTCAGATCGAATACAGTTTATTGTCTCCCTTTTCACGTATAATTTACTCACTATGAATCTAAATTGCTATAAGATTGCAGTCAGAAGTCGACATCACTATTAAAAATTTCATATTCATAGACCAATGTGTTCTTGGCCAGATATCGTCACCGTTTTTGAACGAATCAATATGAATCAATATGTTCAACATCTAACTTCTAATAGGGATGGCCTCGTGGTTAAGATACTAGTCTCAAAACTTCGAGGTTCCGAGATCGAGTCCCATTTCCGAATTTTTTTTACCTACCTAACTTCTACCTGTAAACAGAAACAATAAAGACCTTCAAGCCTCTCCATCCCCAATCTTCCCAACCATTTCCAAAAGCTACCAACCTTCATTTCCAGCAGCCTCACCCGAACCCTCAAACCCCGCGCGCATCCCAGCCTCCTACCTTCCCCGGCAGAGGTCGCCCCTCTCTCCCGGACGCCTCTCTCCGCCGCCTTCCTCTCTACCTCCCGTCTCTTCCTTGCCGACCGTGACTCGGTCACGTGGTACCCTCCATCCCGAGCCAATGGCGCGCGCGCGGCGCCCCCACGTGACCGCAAAAGTCGAAATGGCGGACGTATCAGGACGCAGGATCGCGGGCCAAGTCGCAGGACGATAAACCGTGTGTCTGGCTCGTCTGCGAGCCGTCAGCCGTGTCAGCGTGTGAGGTCCGCGCGGCGATTGTTGGCTGCGAGTGGCGTGAGTGCGGCGCATCCCGGGGCCCGCGAGCGCGACCCGGCCGGACGCGCAGCAGCAGCGTTGCCGTGTGCAGCGGACCGCGCCCGAGCGCCGCCAGGTAACCGAGGTCGCGACTCGCGGTGCGACGGTCACGTTGCAGATGGGACGCGCGCGGCGATGAGCCGCCAGGGGGCGCCTGGAGCGCGCGGCCGACGGACAGCTCGAGGGCCAGTTTGAGCGCGCGCGACGCAGAGGGCGCCACCACCGAGGACGGCCCGGATGACGGCCGGGCACCCGGGCGCCGCGAGGACAATATGCCGAGAGACCACCTGGGGCGCCATCTCCGGGGACCAGTGCAGCGAGATTGCGAGTGGCATGCGGACGAGGGGGGAAGACGCGGTTAACCCTTAGGAACGAGGTGAGGGGTCAGGGGAGAGCAGCTTGCCAATGTTTTGGTGGAGTGCGGCCTGTTTTGGGAGTGCTTTGCTGGGGGGAGGGGGAGGGGAAGTCTGGAAAAAGGAGTGAGAAAAGTCGGGTGGAAGAGGTAGGCAGTGGGCATTTTGAATGTCTGGGAGTATTTTTTTTATTTTTTTATTCATTTTTGTTGCTGATTCTTTGTATTCTTGGAAATAGTCCTTATTTTGGAGGAAATGGAATTAGGCGTGAAATGTCAAATTGATATTGGAATACAAAGGGATTAGAAGCAATTCGATATTTAATTGACGAATTACTAATTTGAAGAAAGTCAATTGGAGATTTAGATGTTTGATTACTTTCTATTTCTTATTATTTACAGGGAAATGAAAAAATAGGTCGATTTTATTATGTGATTCATGCTGATTACAGTCATTTATGTTTCAATGCAATAAATTAATACATGTGCAGTAAAATCCAGGACATCCTTAATTTCCTTTGTTTTGAAAATGGCGTATTTGAATAGAAGAATTTTTCTAAATTAATTTCAACTTTCTTTGTACATCCTGGATATTGATTGTGAGGTTGGAGTTGGTGGATTTGGGGGTGGGTTGAGGTTGGTTTTGTGGGTTGAAAAGTGGTTGAAAGGAGTGGGAATGTTTTCGTTTGTATTGCGTTGGATGCAGAATGGTATTGGGTGAAGTTTATGGGTATAAAAGATGCTGCGTTTGGTAACTTAAACATCCCAGAAAATGAAAACCAGTTGCATGCCATGGAATGTCTTCATTTGGATTTCATTTCCACAGAAACTTTAGTGCTTTACACTTTCAATATCTTTGTTTAAGAAAGAGTATTTTGTCATTTTCAATCAGGAGCCTTTAGAAAACTGTTTTAGTTTAAGTTGATACCTTTTCAGATGATAATAATTAATTTTTTTGCAAAATGTTCTCATGCTTTTATTACCATGACATGATGTGATAAGTGTTATATTTAAAATAACATTACTGTTAACAAAAAATGTAACACATTTGTTTAAACTAAATTTTATATAATATAAACAACATTTTTGGTAAGAAACCATAATTTTTTCAGTTTAAACCAGCTAAGGAAGATTGTTGAAACTTTTGATACATTTTTGCTTAATTTTTCTATTGGTTGCAGTTGGTTTTTCTTTTCTTGGATTTCAGAGGAATGAGGATATATTTGGTGGAGGTATATTTTGAATAAATGTTAATGAGATTTTACAGTAGTTTTTTGGTTGAAAGTTTGGTATAGTTAAAACAAAGGGCAGTCATTTTGATTGATTATTACTGAGATACAGTAATTAAGATTGATTAAACTCAAAATAATTAATTGCAGTATACAAATTTGAAAATTTTCTATAGATTTAAACCCAAAGACTGCATTTTTAATAGCATTTCACCAAACTATCAGAAAATATGAGAATTCAGTATTTATTTTTTCAGATTATAATTGGTAAATCCTTTTCATATTTATGCAATCATTCACTTTTACTTTGATTAAAAATAAAGTAAATTAACAAATAATCTTCCATGTGCAACAATTTGTTATTGAATAATAATGCAATGTTTCAGCAAATTAATTTCCATATAATGCAGACCACATTTTTACTTTTTATACATTTTTAACAACACTAATGTGATATAAAAGGAAATTGTTTTTAAACTCCAAAGTATTCATTCTATTATAAATTATTATTTCTATTATTATAAACGATAAATAATAAATTTAAATAAAGGAGACGAACTGACTGCCTTTCCCTCTAGGTATACAATGTAAAATCTAGTAAACAAATTGAAATGTAAACATAATCAATCAGAAATATGATCTTTGTGCTGAAAAAATCAAAGTCACGAAATGTGAAATAAATAGATGAAGCATTACAGGTAGATGATAAAACTGAAATTTCAAAACCAGTCATTTGACGGCTATCGTCATTCATGTATTAAGAAGGTTTTTTAGGTATAAATAGATTGTTGGTTCGATATTTTTGGAGGTTTTTAATGCGGATAAGGTGATTGATCAAGCCTGGAAAACTGTTAATATTACGATTTTATGTCACTTTCAAGTATAATTTCTCAATCAATCTTTAATTATATCCCAAATTCTTTGACAAAAATTGTATTGTACAAAAACCATTTCCACTTCATTATATTTATAAAAAACCAAAAAAACGATACATGGTTAATGTAAATTAATGATTGCCTCACTCCAAAAAAACTCATTTTTTTAGTGAAGGGAAAATACACTCTTCTCATTGCCTCTGACATAAACGCCACTTATTTATTAACACTTTGTCCAGAAACACTCGGCTGCTTGAGCCAAGCCAAACAGCAACCTGTGACATCTGTTCGCTATTTTTGCGTCCAAAAAAGACGAGCCATCTTTCCCAAAGCAAACACTCCGAACCTCTAGTTTATGTTTTTCAGTTTGATCCACTTCTCGGCACCTCAACAAATTCATAATAAACGTCGCTTTTCATTTTATTCCTCCCACACCAACCAGCCGTTGCCAAGAAAGTGGAATTTATTTATACCAGCTTATAAATACCTGTTTATAAATATTGTTATTTTCACGACACGAGTACAACCAATGCCCCAAACCTCACAATTACACCAACCCAGAATAGACCCAATTTTCTATAAATACCCCATTAACATTCACCCAATCAATCGTTGATTCAACGATCATCTATCAAACTCCCATTATTTCCACATTACAAAACCTCCCTAAGTATCTGAGTCACCATGCTTATTTTTGCCCAAAGCAACCTCCCAAAACTTCCCCGAATTTCGCCGCGCATTACTCCCACGACGTAAAAATCGTCACAATTACTGTCACGCAAAAGCTCTGTACAAATAGAAAGCATTGTTCATACACGAGTTGTGGCTGGAAAACGGGGAAAAAAGGCGCGCGAATCAATACTGCCGATGAAAATTGTGTTGCTCGAAAGGATTGATTGTGGAGAAAAAATGTGGATGTCACTGCTTATTGTTTCCCCGCCTTTGTGAGTTGGCTTAATGCAACTTCTGCTTTCAGGGTCCGAAGTCATGGAAAGTAGATCTGGGGTCGTGCAAATATTCGTGGGCGAGTGGAGCCCGGAATATGAGGCGCTTTCCATCAAGGCCAATAAGGAGACGTCTTCGGCGGAGATCGTGCGGTGCATCACCGACAGGCTTAGCCTCGTGGACAGCGTGTCCAACGGATACGAATTGGCGGAGGTGGTTGGCAACAATGTCGGCCAGGAATACAAGGAGCGCCGACTCGGGCCGACCGAGTGTCCGGTCGCCCTCATGCGGCTCTGGCCGAAAACCACAGCCCAGCAAGTTTACTACCGGTAATCACATTACCCGGCACTACGTCGATTCCGGGAAACGACGTTGCGAGAGTTTCGATCAAATTGATTACCAAAGAGTATAGCTTTTAGGCTATGGAGAAATTAGCCGATGTTTCAGGGATGACAAACGAGATTTGGGGCGATTGTTTGTTTATTTCTTTTGCATATTGCAAGTTTAAAGAAGGAAGCAATAAAGTGTAGATTAATGATGATTTTTTTATTAGGTACCAATTTGGATCTATGTTTATGGAATTGGCAAATTTAATAAATGGAATGGAAAAGAAATTAATTGATGATTAAAGAATTCCTTTGAGGAAAGATTCTGAATTACTTTTATTTTCAGTTCTATTCTATTTGCAGTGATGTATGAAGGATTTCAAGGAGACATTTTTGATTCTTCAAAAAGGGTCTGGGTTGGTTCAGTTTCACTGTTTTTATTAAAACATAAAACTATGAATTCTCTATTTCTGTGGAATTTCAGTTAGATCGACATTTAAAAACGGTTCAATTCAGAATTAAATGAATACTGAATTTGGCTAAAAATCCAATTTTTCCATGTGTTTCTATCAATGCAAATTCATTCATCTTGAAAAATTTGCATTATAATTATTCGGGAAAATAATCCATAAACGAGTACTTACTATAGATTTTTCTCTGTATTTCTCCTTTTCAGTGGAAATAATACATTTGTTCAAGATAATAATGATGCAAATTGACAGTACCAATATTTCTCCAAATTCAATGGTAAGCTATTGGGACTCCCAGAAAAGCCATATTCAACAAATTAACAGTATATTTTCATAATTATTTTCATAATTATATCAAAATTATTATAAAAAACACTTTGTACTTAATTTTCAATCAGAATAGGCTGAATTATAATGTAAAAACACATTTTTGTTGTGAAATTTATAGTATTTTACAATAATTTATATTTTGAAAAGAGAATTTATTTTATGTCTGCCATTTTTATATGCTTACAGCGCTACCTACTAATCCTGAGAGTCCCAATAATTATATCATTTATCAATTACAATTTGAATTAATAAAACACACTGATTACAAAAATACGATTTTCTGAGCACTAGCCTAATGTTTCCAAATCTCAGAAGATAATCCATCAAATCGAAATATATCATATCTTTGAATCTGAATAAACAATCTGTTTAATTGTCACTGCTCTATTAGATATAAACATACATAATGGAATTTCAGTAAGAAACCCGCAACACCAATATGCAGATGAAGTACACACGTGACTTTGTCACTGAACTTCCACTGCATTCCGTTAACACAAAGTTAACCTGACGTTGAATTCATTTAAACTCGCCGCACAACTTCCACCGCCAATCGCAATAATGTTAATTTGTAAAACACGCGTCTAAATGTAACATTTAATTTGCGCAATGCCGCGGGTTTATATGAAATCACTCGCTGATAACATCGACAAAGGCTTTATCGAGCTTTGTGATAATTATTGATGCGCCTTGCTTACCACTTTGCGATACGAATCTACTTTGAATCAGACATTCGCCAATTAAACGCCGTTCGCGAGATAAGAGGAAAATGATCGATTAAAAGCAAGTCGAGCGGAGCTGGATATCGATTGGGCTGAAACGTACGATTTTCGTTGCAAAGCCGGAGAAAGTATGCGGCGCGTTTCATTCATGAGCTCATCTAGATTTCAATTACCGGTGATATGACTTTTCGAAATTCAATGAAATCGTCAATGAAAAATGTATTTTCGTGTAGGTCATTAAATTGCCGTTCATTAGGTAATTTGACGAGTCTACAGTTTCATTTGAGTATTCGGAGGAGGCGTTTGTGCACGGGTGAATATGTAAAACCAGAACGACTGAATTGTAAGGTGACACGAGTTTTGTACTTGCAAAATAATTTTGACGAAAAACGTGCCGGCGCGTTTTAATAACTCGATGGATTGTTGGGCTATTAATGGAGTTGTGGAATTATTTTTGTAAAACACTGATATACGAGTCATTGATAAAGACGGGGGCTTCTGATGCAATTTAATTTACCGAATAGGAAAATTATCGGGCTTACAGTTGTTTAGTATGAGTGATGACATTATTACATTCATTGTGAACCGAACTTTTTATTGTGTTGGTAAATGTTATTACGGAAAGTACAAGTAAATCTTGATAAAGCTTACTTAATTGTTCTATTTAAATACGTAAATTGATAAACTAATCGTAACAGGAAAATGGGTAATGTAGTTTATTTTATGCTACAATTTGCTGATCAATTTTGTCCACCTTTTTTTGTGGAAAGTGGCTACTGAATTCTTGAATTTATGTCTCACTTATCTAAATGACCAAAGCGACGCTACATTCTGTAAAAATATTCTTGTTTGTTGTTTTTTTACCACCAACAATGTAAAAACTTTTCTACTAGCCGAACGGTCGAGTGGCTGTTTTTGTTTAATTATTTTTATCGCTTTTTTCACGCGTCGAAATATGAACTATGCAAGCCTTATAACAGATGTTTGAAAAGGCATTAAGTTATCTTATGCGATTAAAGGTCAACACTGTAAATATAAAAATAGTAATAAAAAGCTTATCGGTTCATGAAATTGTGACGTACGAAACGAAAAGCAGTTAGTTCGGATGAAAAATTCGTAGCCTCCGTGAAAAACTTCTCCTTTTTTTATTTATAGTCGCTACCAGAAACGGAATGTCACACTTCTCCTCCACTGAAACACTCATCACCATTTCCAATTCATCGAAAACACTCACAAATTCATTAACCCAACCCTTAAACAAACCACAACAATTTTCACTCACTCGACTCTCGACAAAAACTTCTAAATATTCACCTAACTAATAATCGTCCGTGGTGTCAACTCGCCTGTGAAATCTCGGGGTTCTTTGTGGTAATCAATTATCCCTCCAATCACACCCCCTTTGAATCTCTGGAAAATATTAATAAATGAATTTCACCAGATCGATGGTTCAGAAAAAAAACATCTACAAACCCTTCAAAGAATGTAGACGTTCAAGATGAAATAGTAATGTATCAGAAAATGTGTATAACAGCTGACGATTTTCTCTTCCAATACTATTTATCTCGGAATTATATTTTTGAACCATGTTGAAAGGTACACTGAGAGAAAAAGACCATTAAAAGTTACTCTTTAAACAGTGACGTTGGGATACTAACGACAATGAAAAAAAAAATAATAATAAAATAAAAAGCAGTAAAATTTACTGTTGAGTAAAATGTACAATTTCTTACAATATAATTTATTCAATGTCGTTAATATCCAGCTCTGTTTTAACAGTCATTTTTACTGATCTTTTTCTCCCTGAATTTATCTCTGAATTTTCTCTTCCTTTGAGATCTCTAACACCGTCTCTTTCCCAGGTTTTATCTGAGGAAGAAGCAGCCATACTACGTGTGGACTGACAGCAGGTTTCCGATGGATCCGCAGCGCCTAAAGGACTACTTCGACCGGTTCCTCACTCAGCCGCACGACAAGAAGTACCCGGACCTCTGCCAGCTGCCCGACCTGAACGAGCACACGCTGCTGGAGAACCTGCGCGAGCGCTTCGCCGCCGGCAACATCTACACCTACGTAGGCAGCATCCTGATCGCACTGAACCCGTTCAAGTTCTACCCGATCTACAACCCGAAACACGTAGAACTTTACCAGAATGTGCGGCTCATGTCAGACAAGCCGCCGCACATATTTGCGATCGCGGACGCGGCCTATCAGTGCATGCTTAAAGAGAAGCGCAACCAGTGCATCGTCATCAGCGGCGAGAGCGGCTCCGGCAAGACCGAGTCGACCAACTTCCTGCTGCACCACCTGACGGCGCTCAGCCAGAAAGGCTGCCATGGCAGTGGCGTCGAGCAAACGATACTCAGCGCGGGCCCGGTTCTCGAGGCTTTTGGAAACGCGAAGACCGCGCATAATAACAACAGCAGCCGATTCGGCAAGTTCATCCAGGTCAACTACAAGGGCAATGGAATGGTGCATGGGTGAGTCAGAGAGCAGGATCTGCGAGGTGGTTGGGAAGAGAAAAAGCTCGGTTAAAAAATTCTGATGGAAACCATTAGATAGGGATAAAAAAGAATGTCAGAAATCGCAGAGAAATCGTTGGGAGTTGCTTTCAGATGGAGTTAGAGGTAGATTCAAATAAAATGAATATGCAATTCCATATGGGCGTCAAAAACACTGTGCAAATCGTATAGAATATGTGAAAAAGAATGTTAAGGACTGCATAGTTACAAGTAGGATTCTATTGGAATTTTTTTAACTAGGCGAAGGAGAATCACTGGAAAAAATCGGGAAGGTTATTATTTTTTTTTATTACCTCTTAGTTTTATAAAATAGGTGGTAATTAAAACTTCACTTCTGCAAGTATTGGCTGTTCTTCTCAAAAGAAAAAGGAGGGTTATCACTAAAGAGTGCCAAAAAAATTGATATTTTTTTGTTTTCATGAAGTATATCGTTCCCCATTAAAATTCGAGCAGATTCCCAAACTTTGAAGCAAATCGGATAATATTTAGAAGTCCATCAAGTCTAAAACGTGATTTTAAAAGATTTTTCTCAATTTTTTACATATTCATAACACCATATTGTAGCAATGGCAGATTTGAGCACATGGACATATTATTACAGTAAAAATAAAGTATTTGATGCATTTCATTAGCCAGGTTCATTCTTTAAAGTTTATATTGAAGAATACAAACCTTTCTAAATTTTGTCGCCTTTACATTGAAAACCCAAGTGCTTTACATCATGCTATGAAAAGCTTCATACTCAATTGTATGGATTTAATTTTGGTTCTTAATTTTGCTCCATTCAAATCAGCCTTTGTTTAGCCAGCTCGAATTATGTTCCAACTTCCTTTTATTGGTTTCTGATAAAATGTATAAGAATTGCAATTCTTTCTGGCTAGTTTAAGACATTGAACACCAAGAAATTTTGTATTAAACCTAATATTTTATTAAACATTTTACTGATGTGAGAATCTGCTCATGAACTTCTATCAAGAATTCTATCAAGCATTTCAATCAATCAAGATAATACTGATTTTTGTCAAATTAAAAACTTTCTTCACTCAAGATACTTGATTCTTGGAACAATATTAAAACAAAAAATGTTTTAAACAAGAATGTTTTTCTTTGCTCAAGAAAGTTGTTTTTCGAGTTTCTCCAGTAACTATATATATATCGAATACATTTTTTTCGCCACAAATTCATGTAAAATTATGATTTTTGGCATTTAATGAATTACGTGAAGTGCAACATTAAATGACACAACTTTTTTCAGTCAGCCAATCAAAAGAATGTAAAGCTTTGTATATTATGTTATGGTAATTATACTGGATATTCAAATCAGAAAGTACAGTTTTAATGAAGGCATCTTCCATTTCGAGATGACGAAGCTCATAGTCTCAAATTTGTATTGCTACTGCCACAAAGTTCAAAGTACTAAAACTTGATATCTCCCGTTGATGAGTGCCATCCTTCGGACCCCTTGCCTTCCGGTCACCGGAACTTACTGGCATTAGCAATACAAATGGAGGGCTGTGTGTTGGATGTCAAAGAAGATGAATTTCGTACAATTGCACAAATATGAAATAGTTCACATATAACAATTCAGAAAAATATTGCATTTTTTATAGTGTTGCTTTTGCCACCCAAAAGTGTCCTATCTGAATTTAAATTTATGATGAAAGAATCTTTTAGAATGTTCGTACGAGATAAG
This sequence comes from Ceratoteleas bidentatus, assembly GCA_022817645.1. Taxonomy (NCBI): domain Eukaryota; kingdom Metazoa; phylum Arthropoda; class Insecta; order Hymenoptera; family Scelionidae; genus Ceratoteleas; species Ceratoteleas bidentatus. Next base: position 13,960 of record JABFPB010000786.1, read on the forward strand.
AAAACATGAAAATAAAGTAAAGAAATAGTAATTTTGATGTACATAATTTTTTTAACTAAAAGAATTCATCCATTCTTAATATTCTATTTTTCAATCAATAAAGATAGACAGAACCAATAACACAATGCATAAAATAAAAACCTGTTGGTAAATATTGTAAAATCCTACACTACTAATGATTTTCCCAGTTCAAATCTATAACAAGAAAACAGCTTCTGCAACGGTTATTTTCTCACACAGCTCTGATGCCAAAGTTGAAGGTTTCATCATTGTAGTCAAGAACTAGATTTTTCTTTTAAAAACGCGCAATTCATACCAGCAATTTGAGAACAATTAACAATTGCTTGCAGTTCTTCCAACGAGCACCTGCGTTTCTCTAAATCTGTATTAAATATTTTCAAATACTCAAAAATAAGAAAACTCAAATACTAAAAAAGCCTCAGCCACAATTACAAAAACAGTAGTAATACAGAATCACCGAAATTCGCAAGCTAAAAGTATCTCGAATGAAACTTCCTCATCCTCGAAACAGTTCCCCTCAAAACAATTGACATTAATATTAATCACACACCGCAGCATCGCGTGATTAAAAGCACTCGAGTCATCTAAGTGAATCGCCGTGAAAAGAAAAATTCGCAGTATCCTCCTGCTAACGAATTTCCATTAATTGAACTCGCGGCTAATTTCATTCAAATCGAATCGCATTTTCATTCATTTCCATTTCTACTTTTCCGCGAGCGCACGAGTGCACTTAATCCCCTTGCGAGTTTGTCGGTCCATAAACATATTCGGATTCGCAGGATCCGTTGGTGGCACTGTTAGTCTGCTCTACATTTTTGTTCATTTCTATTTAATAATAGTTCAATGTTGTATTATATGAAATATTTTTTCACCTTTTCATCTATTACAGTACGATAAGGGTTTCATTAGGTTTGAATGATTCTAAAAATAAGGAAAACTGTTTTGTTAGTTAACAGTCAAATTTGTTTATTTATTACATTTTTTCATAAAACACCTAACCTTTAAAATAAAATTCTTTATGTATCACATTATCTTAACTATTTTTGTTAGCTTTTAAGAAAAGTATCTATAGAGTATATCGTATTATCTATTTTTATTTAAATTTCAGTTTAAAATGTTTTTTGAATGTGTTTTGCAGTTTTTATAGTTCCCCAAAAATCTGCTAAAATCGCGTTATATTCGCAATTTCCACGCCCGATAAACTCGCAGCTATCGGCGCCACTCTCGGCTGGAAAATAAAGTCGCTGATCCGATTGGCCTGATTTTGTTTCGCAGAGCGGTGGTGCAGAAGTACCTGCTGGAGAAGTCGCGGATCGTCTCGCAAGGCCGAAACGAGCGCAATTACCATGTCTTCTACTATTTACTCACCGGAGCTAATGAACAAGAAAGGGCCGCGCTGCACCTGCAGAGTGTTGAGAGTTACAATTACCTGAACAAAAGTGGCTGTTATGGACTGGAGCATGTCGACGAGAGATACGAATTTTCAAGACTGAAACAATCCATGGAGATGGTCGGGTTCACGCCGGAAAAGCAGCGCCGACTGTTCGCCGTATTGTCCGCCGTTTTGCTGCTTGGTAGGGAATACTTTTGGGACACCCAAATTTATCAAATTTTACTCTATTTCCTATCAATCTTACTATAAATTACTATTTCAGTTTGTAAATCTCAGAGTAAAAACAGTAAATTTGCATAAGTCATTTCATTCTGTGTAAATTTTGATACAAATGACTGCAGCGCCATTTTGATTCTCAGCTTCAGACCTGTCTAAAATTTATTCATTTAAGTTTGTATTGAATTCCCATTTCATAAACTTGATAATCATCTATATCAGCGAAATCAAAAAAGTCTGAAGACAATTATGTAAAACTTCTCCTTTTCACCACTAAATTGGCGATGCGGTCGTTTGTATATGATGGTAGACGTGACATGGTTTTTTATCGGTCGTTTGTCCGCAGGTAATGTCGAGTTCCAAACGCGGAAATCGTACCATCACCATGACGAGGCAGTGGGCGTGAAAAACCCCGAGGTTGTCGCACTTATATCGGAGCTGCTGAGGGTGAAACAAGAAACTCTCATGTCGGCGCTAACTGCCAAGAGGGCGCGCGCTTCCGGCGAAACTTTGGTCATCAACTACAGACTTCCAGAAGCGATTGCGGCCCGGGATGCCATGGCCAAATGTTTGTACGGAGCTCTCTTCGACTGGATCGTCCTACAAGTCAGTTGAACGCTCGTTCAGACCGTATTATCAGACCGTACCTTTGTCGGACGAATTATTTAACGAGACCCTTAAGGTGGTAATGGCACTAAAGCCAACATTCGCATTTGAGTTGGGATTTGCTCAATCCTGTAATCAAGTTGAAAAATTAGTCTACACACTTTCAGCAACATTTACTATGGCATATGAACGATATATTCATAGTTTTTTTTCATAGAGCTATAATGAAATTTCTGCTATTCTGAATTTTACTCATTGCCTGCAAAAAGGGCTAAAAGAATGGGTCGATGATGTTGATTGGAATTTAACTTTGACATTAATAAAACTTTTTTTGCAGGTGAACCACGCGTTGTTGTCAAAGAAGGATACGGTGCGTGATCACCAGGGTAATAGCATCGGCGTGCTCGACATCTTCGGCTTCGAGGACTTCAAAACGTGCAACAGCTTCGAACAACTGTGCATCAACTACGCCAACGAACAATTGCAGCACTACTTCAACCAGCACGTATTCCAATACGAGCAGCTGGAGTACAGAAAGCAAGGCATCAGATGGACGGATATCGGTTACAGCGACAATTCCGGCTGCCTTCACTTGATTGAGGGCAAGCCGAATGGTTTGTTATGCCTCCTGGACGATCAGTGCAAGTGAGTATATATTCGTACCACAATTGGCCGGCATTGATCAATACACTCATGCGTCATTAAATCAACACCTTCCTGCATCCATATGCCATATTAATATTCCACCATAATAATATTCCAGTCCAACCTGCTTAAAAATCCACCAAGACAGTTCAAACATTGAATAAAAACAAGATTAATAAATGATTTCTGATTAAATAGAATGTAACTTTATTCAAAAATAAAATTCCATTCTATTTACCAACTTTGTCCAACCTGCACAAAAAATGAACTTTTTCATGACAGTAAATCAGGCTTAAAGCAAAAAAAAAAGTCCAAAATGTACTATTCATTTTTTCGATAACTTCTCGAATTTCTTAATTTCTCATCGCTGTTTCATATCTTTTTTTCCATTCTCAATTTTTCATTTCCCATAACCGATCTCCCATCCTACAGTACCGACAACACTAATGAAACGGCACGAAATCATAGAGACATTTTTCGCAGTTTCCCCGGTGCCACGAACGAGACCCTGCTGCAGAAGTTTAACAACGTGCACAAGGATAATCCGTTCTACGAGGCGCCGCAGCGCCGCGAGGCGGCGTTCGTCGTCCGGCACTACGCCGGGGCGGTCAAGTACCAGGCGGCCAACATGCGCGAAAAGAACCTCGACCTGCTCCGCCCGGACGGCGTGGTCGGCGTGCTGAAAAACTCGTCGCTGGCGTTCGTGCGCGAGCTCGTCGGGGCCGACCCCGTGGCGGTCTTCCGCTGGGCGATCCTGCGGGCCTTCTTCCGGGCGCACTTCGCCTTCCAGGAGGCCGGCCGCGCGCACCGACACGGCAGAGGTAGACCAGTTTCTAAGCAGTTAAGGAGGTTGCCGCGCGAAAGCATTTTGTATTACTTGATTCCAAAGAACCTCGGTAAGGAAGATTATCGATTCGATCATCGCTGTGCCACAACATGTTTCATGGGTGCTTTCAAGCCAAAATCACGTCTGCTTCTCGTAAGAAAATATGCGAAGTTGATGTTGCAAGTATGGACTATTTTTAACTCGGCGAGTCTTTCGCTTGGGATGGCAACCTTCTCAAATTTTCCGTATATGTTAATTCATTGGAGCTTTTGTCATCAAAATCATCATTCGATACGTTTATTTGAAGTTTATCCAATCTGATTAATAGGGTATAATCTGTTATTTGATTATGAACCTTTTAATCAGTGGGGAGTAATTGAAAAATGATTTCTCCTAGCTTCAGTGAGAAATTTAATCAAATTTAAATAGAGATAATGGATTTTTTTATTGACCTGATGAAATTAGATAGTAAAGTAATTGAAAAAATTCATTATTTTCAGCTGACGGCAACAAAACGATGGTGCAGAACAGATACAGGACGCCGAATGACAACGTGATTAGGTCAGTATTGCCTTGCTAGAAACCAGAATCGAATATTAGTTATTGTCATGCGTAAGTGCTAAAGACAATACGAAAGAACTTGGCTGCTTACATTGATACGATTTTGAATTACTATCAGCTCTGCCGGCTTCGTTGTAACCATGATATCTGTAATTGATGATGCTGTCGTGTACCTGTTTGTGTAAACTCCATATTAATTGTGCCTAATAATCGAACGCAAGCGATAACTATTCCAATGACTTGGTACTAGAACGGAGAATGATCGCAAATGCCACGCGAACCTCTGGTTATGTCTTTACTCTTACCACTGTTGACTGCAAATTTTCACCGGCCACTTTTCCCCGTAGCTATCTTGTGACGTTATCGGCCGTGAATCTAGCTATTAACAGAATTGCGTAAGTGGCTCTACGATCCACTATTATGTATGTTTTCACCCTACCTCCATATCAGTGGACTCAACGTGCCTTATTTCAACGCTCATCATCCTTTTTTAGTACGGTTTTCTTCCTACTTCAGGTCCATCTATGATTTCAAGTCTTAGAGCCTTACGAATCCCCAGAGCCAATCCAAAACCTTTTCACCCGACATTCTCGTTCTCTTACGTTCACGCACCCGTATCAGACATGCCATTTCGTCTCGAAACTTGCGTAGTCGCCATTATTCTCATGTCACGACACACATTTCTCGTGTGCTGCGCATCAAGCATGACATTTTCGTCGATTGATTACCATTCAGCATCATACGACTTGAATGCATTGTGATTGTTATTCATTTTAAATCCATGATTTGCAAGGGGGAAGGGGTGGTAAGTCCCTCCAAAAATTCTTTGACGAGGGAAAAGTTTGTGCAAGTTGCATTGAATTCTGTAATTTTGATAAGGAAATGATAGTGTAAGTTACTTTCAACTCATAACTATTTTGGTACTTCGAAGATACTATACAGATACTTCTTCAGATAGTTAGATAAAATAAAATAATCAGCTGGTAAATTTTGTCAAATCGTCCACAACCATCTAAATATGAGCAGAACTTTTTTATTGCTCCATCTTCGCATTTGAAGGATCTAAAATCAAAGATGAAACTGTCTTCTACTTATCTCTATACTATTATTTACATTTACACAGGAGTAGTTTCATTAACGAGGTTTCTTAGCTTCTTAGTTTTCAAAATTTTCTATTTATTTATTTTAAACACTCCTGAAACTAAATATTCACAATTTCGACATTTCTGTGTACAAGTGTCTCAGATAAATATATTCACAACAAAATTTCTCTTAAATTACGACGCGTACGTCTTAAATTACAAAAAAAAATTTGACAATTTTAAAGAAATGCCAAGGAGTTTAAATTTTGTGTGCCATAGAAATATTGACGAGGAATTATTTTCGAAAACTTGGTTTACTTTCAGTGTCATTTATTTTTTAATGTACGCCAAATTTGAAGTCATTGGCATTTATTAGAAATAAATGCCAATTACTTCATTTATATATAAGGAACCTCCTTAAATTGTAAAAAAAATATCTAACTAGTATCTACAAAGTACCTACAGATTTGTTAGTTTTGGAGTGTTTTCCTCAACCTTTTTTGCAAGAATCATGTAATCCTGATAGCCAGCATAACTGTGCAATTTACATAAATTGTTAACATAAATTCTAATTCCAAATAAAAGAATTCACTTAAGTCCTTTACTTAATATTTACCTACAAGTATAAAACTTGTCTATGATCAATGAGAGATTGATTTAAACAAAACTTTTTTAAGTTTTCAATTCTTTTTAATATGAATTTATTTTAAGTACCGATTATCATTGGCAGATATTAATTATTTTAATACCTCCCATTGAATATGAAACCATTTATTGAATATACCAGGTTTAAACACCTGTTAAATACAACTTATAATACAATATAAAATAGATCTTATAGCAAAATATATACTACATTTCACTCCATTTTTACGGTTACGCCTGGCTATTAGGTTTTATCACTCCACTTTAACCCTTCAATTTGGAGGAACTTATCCTTTGCAACGAAGCCTCGTACGCTGTCTCGCAGCCGCCAGGCTAAGGATATGAGCGCCTGTTTCAGTTCGCACAAGCACCCGCGGCTGCCGAGCTATCAGAAGCAGCGCGGCCTCTGCTTGCCGCCGGCGGGTCCGACCGCCGCGCTAATCGCCACGCATATCGCAAACAACGACAGTCTAAACAACAACCGGCTCTCGTGGCCGCAGTTCCGAAACGCAAATCACCCGCAGCACCCGGGCGGCGCCGCCGCCGCGAAAGCTTACGGGACGCGCAGCCGGGACGAGCCGGCCAATAGTAACAGTAAATTTCGCAGGGACAGTCACGGCCCGCTCGCGAAAGACGAGGCGAACGTGATGGAGCGGGCGAATCAGATCGTCATGTACGTAGCCCACGATTCCCCAGCCGATCAATAATAACCCGGGAGAGCTTTCTGGGATCGGCTCGGACGTCGCGCAGCGAACCGGGCAGACGCGAAGACGCTTGTATAACCGCCACCGACTTTGCATAATTCCCACGAGCAGTCGTAGAGCCGATTAGCACGCTTGCCATTGTCAGTGATGTGCTCCGGACGCTCTGACTCCTTTGGACATTGCGATTTCAGCTTGTGGGGACTGGCTCGGAACATGTTGGGGCGGAAACATCAATCGCATCACTGATAACCGCCGCATGTCCTACTAACATGCACGTGTGCACGCTAATCATGCATTCGCAGCTTGCTGTCAGACATCATTCATATCCTTGCGTGGAAAAAGCTAATCTGGGTACCTAACTATGGATAGAGTATCCAGACTATGTCTAGACTACAGCCAGACAATTGTTTAGACCGTTGCCAGACTAAAAAGAGTCTGGATATAGTCTGGATAACAAGTGAGAAATAGTAGTCTGGTAGATGGAATCCAGATATAGATTTTTCTTGCGAAGAATCTTTTCTTCCCTATCCTTCTTCTATCCTTCCTTCCTTCCTTCCTTCCTTCCTCTGACCCCTTTATTTTGATCTGTAGACTTTTGACTTCACAGACTAACATTGTTAGAGAATCTTTTATGGGAGAGTGTCCTCTAATCGGGAATACCCTTTGCAGGAAGAACCGATCCTTCCGACCGAAGGACCACAGCAAGAAGGGCCTGAAGAACCTACAGACTGTTAAGACCCTGGCTGGACGTACACAGAGCTACGGCACGGCGGGCAAGGCGCGCAAGCAGCCGATGACGGTGTCGGCGCAGTTCCAGGCGAGTCTGCACAGTCTGATGGACACGCTGAACCAGGCGAACCCGTTCTTCATCCGGTGCATCAAGAGCAACGCGAACAAGGTCCGAATTTCTCAAATTTTGCTCAAACTTCGATTCGTCTGAAATTAACTGTTACCAATTTAGGTGCCTAATAAACAATTCTTGTCCACAATTTAGGTGCCTAATAAGTTCGACGAGGAGACCGTGCAGAGGCAGCTCAGGTACACAGGCATGCTGGAAACTGTGCGAATCCGGCAGGCTGGCTTCAACGTGCGCCTCACCTACGAGGAGTTCATGCAGCTGTACCGGATGCTGCTTCCCAAGGGCCTGCTCAGTTCGCAGAGCGACGTGCGCGACTTCCTGCTGACGCTCAACCTGAACCGCGACAACTACCAGCTGGGCGAGACTAAGGTGTTCCTGCGCGAGTCGGAGAAAATCAAGCTGGACATCGTGCTGCACCAGCAGATAATCACGAGCATCACGACGATCCAGAAGTGGTTCCGCGCGTGCCTGGAGAGGCGGAAGTTCGTGCGCCTGCGGAACGCGGTGATCATGATCCAGAGCTTCTGGCGGATGGTGTGCGCGCAGAGGCTCGCGCACGAGCTCCGCCGCATCGTCGCCGCGACGCACATCCAGGCGGCGTGGCGGGGCTACAAGCAGCAATCGTTCTACAACAAGTTCCGGCGGTGCATGGTGCAGTTCCAGGCGTGCGTGAGGGGCAACCTGGCGAGGAGGAAGTACGAGGGCATGAAGAGGAAGAAGAGGGACGAGACGGTCAGGGTGGACGTCAGGGTGGCGTTCACCTCGAACAAAGAGTACGGATTTATTATGAAAAAAAACAACATTTGAATTAGTTTGGACATTTTTCACTATTAAGTCCTAATTCAGTTATATAAGAGACTGCCTTTACTTGCTATAATTCCGTCCAGATTCCAAAAAGTTAAAAAAAGTTTTAGGTACTGATCGATGTTATCGAACGTTTCAGATTCTACGTCGACGATACCGGAAACTACGGATTATCGCCGGATATTAACGCTTCGTCGCGCAAATTTGAACCGTGCGATCGAGTTTCTTTAGCAAGGTAATTAAACAAATCTTCAATTTAATGGATTGCCTCCAGCAGAGATCCGGGCGATTTTTCCTACAAAAATGATTATTTGATATTTCTTGATACATTGACCAGAACTAAATTCATCTTCCCATTGCAGAAATGACAATGCCAACGTGGATTCATCGTATGACAACGGCGTAACGTGTCCAAAACGCAAACTGACTTCGAACAAGCGGCACATTAACGACCCCGTAACAACGCCCAAGAGCAACGAAAGTTACTACCCCGACATGAACAGCGAGCGCAAAGGCAGTCTGGAGAGTCTCTCGAGTTTCCGGAGCTTCGGCTCGCAGCGCAGCATGGACAGCTCGGAGTCGCACGGCTCGCAGGAGAACTCGCGGACGAAGCCCGTGCCGAGCACGAGGACGCGGCGCAACGAGCACTCGGCGACTAATATCAACGTCATCAACACCACTAGTCGATCCTCGGTGAGTCGCAGGACCGACAGTTCTTCCACCGGGTATAGCGACGGGGAGATCGACGCAGACACGCCGAACGCGGTGCAAAGTGCCCCGCCGGTGTTCAACATGACTCCGCCGTTTTCGCAGGATAACAAGTACCACTCCAACATCAATCTCACGCATAGTCCGAACGGAGATATCTGGAGGAAACGATCGGATATCTTGACTGGATATAATAATGTACAGGTGAATAGTTTACATTCACTTTTGGAGGACGAATTTTTTTTCTATTATCTTCATTTTTTTCATTTTTCGCTTCAAAGTCGGGGAATTTTATTAAAAACCTGATAACAACTGAGAAATGATTTTTTTAAACAAATATTTTAAGGAAATACATTTTATACATTAAAAATATTATATTTCAGGGCCCACAGAAACCGTCGATTACACGTTCGCCAAACGTATCGCAATATAAGAATTTGACAGAGAGTTTTATGGAGCAGGTTCGACTCGAAAGGTTCGGCGACTCGACGAATTATAATATGAAGATCGAAGCGAAGGACGGTTCGAGAAAAGAACAGCGGCGAATGAGCGACAACGAGCCGGTCGTGTACATGCGGAGGGAGGCGAATTACCGGGACAACTACCTTAGGCGGCAAAATTCCGAGGGCGACCCGACCGCTAAGATCGAGACTGTGAAGGCGCCGGCGACGAAGGATAAGAAGTCGGAGCCGGACGTGCCGGTGCGGAGCGCGAGGAAAAATCGGGGGCCGCGGGAGGCGCAGTGCCGCTCGATGGGCGAAAGTGGCGACGCCGCGGGTACCGAATCGCGAACCATCTTTCTCGGCACCATCACAGAGGGCGACCTCAAAGGCACTAATACGTGGTCCCGCAAGGATGCTGGAGATGGCATGCGGACGGTTCCGGACTGGCCTGTAAATAAGGAACCACAGGTACGGTATCGCAGAATTTCGCTGCATCTCAAATCAAAGTTAATTACAACGATAATTAGATATCGGATTGTTAGATCCATCGCAAATCGGTAGTATGTTTTCCCATAGTAAAAATATTTCAACGCACTTCGGGTGGAGGATTACAATTATTTACGGTGAAAAATATAACTGATAAAAAACAGCATTTTGGGTCTGACCTTAAAGTTAGTTTAAATAAAAATACCTTAATTTTATGTGAGGAAAGAGATAGTTTGGTTGGAGTATATGAACACAGAAATGAGCTGCACTGACATCGAGTTGCAAATTAGAGAAGTATATAGTCAGAATATATAAAAAAAAATGTGTCGAACAAAGAAGCTTGAGAGTAAATGAGATTGGGAGCTATTTTTAACCAATTCATCGTACTTTAATTGTTTATTAAGCAGTGGCATTAGGTATCAATCACGACGAGAAATTATCGTACTGTCGCGATTTCGTCCGATCGGACAAAATGTGCCGGTAAATTCCTCGTCAATTGGATTCCACCTAATATTGCGGTGTTTTTGTCCAAATGTCTTACGGTAATTATCCACGATCGTCTTGTTTGCAGGGTAGTTAAAATAAGATTTTGTTGAAAAAATCAAGTTGATTAATTTTATTTCAATCACATTTTTTGAAAAATTTCAAATAAAGTGATATAAATGAGATTTTTCTGGTGAACTGCACATTCATTTAAAAGTGAGAATAAATTATTATTGTATTCTTTTAGGTAAAATTAAATTATTAATTACAAGTCTGTTACATTAATCACTTAGCCAGAACAGTCAGAATTATTAATTACATTGAAACCCTGTAAATGATGGCAAGCTAAAACTGATTCTATTAATTTTAAATAAATAGTTCATTTGAAATTTATGGAACAATCTCAGCAAAATAAAAAAATAGATCCCAGTACAAATTATTCAATTTGTACTGCGTAAAGTAACTCAATTTGTATCGAGTTATTTAAAAAAGTCTAATAATATATGCTTCACATTTACATTTAATTATATTGGTCGCAAGTGCAGTGGTTACAACTGAGAAAATTATTTAATTGCACCAATCCTTTACGAGAAACTTGTAAACGCTTTATAAGCTTTGAACAAAATCTTGAAATGTTCAAAAATAAAGATTTCAGCAACAGATAAATCTCTTATCGCAACATTGTTCTGAAGTGGAAAACTTAACTATCTCGTTTAAAAGATACATTTCAATTGAGAAACACAACTGAAGCCAAGAAAATAATCGTAACAATTATTCGAGCAATTTTATATTATACGACAAATAAATAATAATACCTTATCTTGTTTTCATAAGCATTCAATTCTACATTATCTTTAAATAAAATTACTGTAAAACACATTTATGGCAAGCTGTACTCTTCCCTTGGAAACGATACTGTAAAAGTCACCCAAATCTTTGGATATCATCCCCCACCCCTTTTTTCTAAGACTGATCAAAATTTGAAATCAATACCACTTATACATCAATTTGTAACGATAAAAGTTGTTACAAAATCGTAATTTAATGTCGAAATTCTGCTTGGAGTTAGGATATTTTTAATTATTCGCACCGTAAGAATAAACAGATTTATCCTTGTTCACCAATATCACACCAAAATACAACGTTTGCTTTCATTCAAATAGGCTATCCGAACGATTAATTTACTAAACCCTAAAAATACATTACTTTGCGATTGTACAACCTTAAAACAAATCTTATTCCAAGCACTATAATAAAACTCCAAATCCAACCCTTCCTCTTCTGTCCCAGGTCGGGAAACGGGCGAAATCCAACGCCATGACGACGCTGGACCTGCGCCGGCGGAACTCGGACCCGGCGACGAAGATGTCCGGTCTGCACGACGACAAGTCCGTCTCGGACATCAGTCCGAACGAGCTGAAGCCCACCTCCGGGATCAAGATGCTCGACGAGAAGGGCCACGAGTTCTCGCTCAAGGAGCACCACTTCCGCAAGGTGGCGCGCTTCTCCAAGGACGACATGTGCCTCTGGTGCCACCAGAAGATGGACGCCTTCGTGACCGCCGGCTACCGGTGCAACGTCTGCAAGCAGCTCTACCACGTCAAGTGCATCCAGAACGGCGGCGTCGTCGGCTCGTGCAGCTTCGCCATCACGCCGAGCCGGCGCAACAAGCGCAAGCCCCCGCGCACCCCGTACGACACCCCAAAGCAGGCTGTCGCCTCCAAGTTCAGCCTCACCGGCACCTCCGCCTTCTCGGACAGCACCGACAAGATCATCTCGCACTCGAAGGAGCTCTCGCTGATGCAGGACTTCATCACGCAGAAGATCTACGTGATGGAGGGCCAGGAGGAGGGCAAGAAGCCGAGCGAGGTCGACCGGGTGTTCCGGCAGGCGCTGCGCAAGTTCAAGGACGACCTGATCGTGACCTACAGTTTGTCGGAGCAGCAGGAGATCGTCAACATCAAGTACACGGACCTGATCGCCAACTTCCTGCAGGTGATGGAGACGGTGTGCAAGCAGGAGAACACGAGCGAGGACTTCCCGGTGACGATGGGGGTGAACGCGTTCCGCGGGTTCATGAACGAGTTTATGACGCTGGTGAAGAACGAGGCGCTGGACAAGCAGAGCAAGAGCAAGCGGAAGAAGGAGAAGAAGCGCAAGCAGGAGGAGCTGATCCGGCATGGGAACCACCTGTTCCAGCTGACGATCATCAACATACCGACTGCCTGCGAGGTCTGCACGAGCTTCTTCATGTGGCCGATCGAGAGGGGGCTGGTTTGCCAGAGTAAGTTTGAGGGAGAGGGAAGGGGAGGGGAAGTTCAGGGTTTTTTCAGGCTGGATGTCCGGGTCTTGAAAGGCTGGAAAAAGGTTTAATTTAGAAAGGCGGGGGAGGGGGAATCCTGGAGAACCCTTAAATTTGAAGCGAAGATATAGATTTTTTAACATTTTGAGCATAGCAAATTGGTATTGGAAATGTATATCGATGCTGTGTTCAATTTAGACCTTGCACAATGCTATCATCGGAATGAAATATAAAAAGACAACTTACATTCCAATGGGAATTCCAGATGCAATTTCCATTCCAGTTTTTTTTGGCAATTCTCTTTTCTGCAGCAATTGAATCAAGGTAGAAAATTCAAATGCACGACTTAGACGAAATCTGAATTCGTGACTATGCGAAGTGTAAAGTTTAAACGTTGATTGAGTACAAATTGCTGAATAACGTGGAAAACAATTATTTGACCTTTGATTTTTATCCAAATTCAAAGGTTTTTGAGCGTATAACAAAAAATCAAGTCATAGGATCGTCTCCTGAATATTGATTCATTAATCTGAATGGTTTCAAAAATATTTCACCAAATTTTTAGCCAATTTTACGGGGCTAAACATTTTTCTTTATATTTTGTGCGGGGTCCTTTACCCAAATCAACCAAACATTCAGACATATTAGTCAATCTTTAGTTTTAGTTGATACATATTAACCAAACGTTTTGGTTGATTCAACGAAATATTGTGATTGCAATGGTTTTCGTTTGATAATGAGCTGTGAAAGTATAACTTTCAATACTTATTACATATACGTAATAAGCATACAGTTTAATGATGTATACTATGTATCAGAAGGAAATGAGCTTCAAGTTATTACGATGCATGAGTAATTGTTTCCAGGACTTCCATTCAATCAATTTAATTAATTTAAAGAATTTTAATTAATGTAGTTGAACTTCTACATTACTTGCATTCCATATGCACATTTACCAACTATTAATACAGTCTAACCAAAGTTCCGAGATTATCAGCATATCGTTAGCATATCATTTTCAGACCATATTATTCTGTAAATGCAAAAAAATCACCTGTTACAAACTCTTCACTTCCCAAGTTCAGCTATGAAAAACTAAATTGAATTACTCTATTGCAAACATTACAATAGTAATCTTCCCATAGTAAACTTAAAAGAAAATCATCAATCGATCTATACAAACTGCAATTATTTGATCAGCTTGTGTACTTTTAAATCCAAACTTAGATTCACCTGAGATAAAATAAATTATTCATCTGAAATCCACTTTTAAGTGTAATTACTCTGTTAATTATCACACTTCGACGGATCAATTAATCAGACATCTGTAACTCCAGGGCATAACAGAGCTGTTGCCACTAATCAATTTTCGTCTCCAACTTCGGCATTTCGTCGATATTAATACACCTGAAACACGGAGAATCTTCGTAAATCACAAATAAGAGAATCCATTTTTAGATAACTACTGACAGGGGTATTGAATATGTCAAGTTGTCCGCGCAAAAATGATTGTGTTTGTCGTCTGCAATATTTTATTCATCAGCCCTCGAGCGAAAATAATTTTTTCCACGGATTGCCACTGTAACCGTCATTAAAAAACATGACATTCCGCAACACCACACATCGATTTTCGCCGAAATTAAAACGCCCTCTTGTTCCCCGGTCAAAGTCGGCCTGCAACATCCGCGGAACTTTGCATTGCACAAACTTGATTCGAACAAACTTTTCAACTAATTTCCACGCTATTAACAGTTTCACGAGCCAAACCCGAATTTCACTCGTCAAATTGCGTCGCTTCTTTTCCCCCTTTCGACCCTTTCCAAAATCCGATCATTAATGCATTTCCCTTTAATCCCACGAAAACTTGCCATTGTCCACTTTTTTGCCAGCAAACTTTTCTCCATGAACATTTCACGATCCTTTTATTAATTACTCTATCAAACTGAATCAGTCCCCTTTTCGGTTTTAACAGCCAATTCATCAGAACTGTCAATTAGCGCAATTACCATTCGGGCGGCCGCTTGCCCGGAATCAACAAATTCTCGACCGAAAAATACCGAGACACCCCCTTCCTTTCCTTCCCCTGTGGGGTTTCCGGCTTTCACCTTTATTGGCACGTTGAGATGGTTATATCAAAATTAAAAATATTCCTCTGCAAAAATGTGATGTAGAAATTAACTGAAATAATTATTTCTATTAATTTTATTTTATTTCAATTGTGACAAAAATGTTAAAAGTAATCTAATTATTTTACTTTGAGAGAAATACAAGGTAATTGGAAGAAATTAATGCATTACACTGCAAAAACAAGTTGTTTTATTTAAAAATTCTTTTGTCTCACTTTTAAAAGGTTCTTAAGTGTTTCAATTTTCACCCTATTTTTATAATGGGAAATACTTGAAGGCGTTTTTGAATAAGACTGGCACTTTTGGAATAAAACTGTTACTTTTGCAATGTATGTAGTTTAATTGTATATAATTGCTTTCTGTTTTATTTATGAAATTCTAATGTATAAGAGAAGTAGGCATATTTAAAAGGCAATGCAATAAAACATACATTGATTTCTTTCTATTACTATTAATTTCAATAATTAAAGCCAATTAAAAACAATAGAAAATAACTGGATTTTCTTTTCTTTTTTAGGTTTTTATTTCTTTTTTCAGAGATCAACTTTTGTTGAAATTCAGATTTTTTTAACAAACATATTATTCTAACCAATCAAATGAATCAATCATTTAATTGTCTCGACTTGTTATTATACATCGTAGTTTAAATTAATTGGTCCATTCTCTAACAAGTAATGGACCTTGACAAATGATCATCAATTTATCAGTAATTTAGAATTTTGTAATTATTTTTGTATACTTCCTTTTATTTTCACCCACCAAATTTAATTTCTCGCTTCAAAAATCCCTTTCTTATTTACTTGAATTTCTTAACAATATTTCTAATGTCATCAATATTTCAAGAACTTCTCATTATTTGTTAACCAGAAGTGCAACACCCTTAAACCGAACGAATTCGCAAATAATTTGCAGTCCATTTCCTTAACTTTTACACGCGACTGCCAAGACACAACCACCTTAAACGTCCCCCATAAATCCCCGCGAAACGGCGCGCGAAACGCGCCCGTAAACGTAAACGTAGGTGCGACGTATCCTGAAGGCGCGTCGTTCGCGTTTACGAGTCGAGTAAGCTGCCGCGAATTTGCGCGGCGGAAACGCAAATCCCGAGTCGCGTTTATTGACGAGCCGGAGTTTAACGGCGAAACAAAAGGTCCCGTCGGTTCGGTTGTTGGCGCCAGGTTAAATAAGTAATTGGCGAGAGGGGTCAGGAGGTGGGGGGGGGGGTCGATTGCGATGAAAATGACGGTCATTTGTAGCAGCGAGCAATTTTCTTGCCGGTGGTTTCGAGTTCGACGCAAAGCAATTGTTTACAATCAAGTGTACGCGCCGCTCGGACGGGGATCAATAGTTCAACAAGTACGAGCGGTTGCGTCGGTCGGGTCGTCCTTAATTTGGGTGCAATTCGGATTTTGAAAGTGGGGCAGCGGCGGCCGGGCTTTCGGGGGCTTCTTTTGTTTGGCATCGCAGCTACGAAACCGAATTTCGAGGGGCTGGGGTTTTTCGAACGAGCTGACGAGAACGAAATTTTGATGGAATTTTCAGGGAGCATAGTTTGGGTCAGATGTGGCGAAAGTCGGGGTAATGAGGGACGAGATTGCGGGTAATGGGATTTTAGGCGATTAAATGGCGTTTTTGCAAGGCAATTATGAGGTGGCGTTGTCTATGGAATGAAAAAGATGGAAATGATTTAAGGGGATTGACAAATGAAAATGCTATTTTAATCTTTTTCAATCGAGAAAAGTACTAATAATTGATTGTCTACTATTTATTTATAAAATACAAATTAAAAAACATGAGTTTCAAAAACTGTTCTGGGCTCAATTTTAAATAAACTTTGTCCCAGTTACCACCATTTTATTCGCAATGAATAAGTCTAGAAATTGTTTTGACGGATTAAAAAAAAATTGTTATCAGAAAAAAGTTATAGAAAATAATCTATGAGGGTTAGTATTTTTCGTCATTTTTCATTTGCCAGTCCCCTTAAAATGAAATATATGCCTGAAAACAAAATTGGAAATCTGCTCTCTAAATTTCAGTAAGCGAATATTCGTATAACTTATTCTAAGAAAAAGTTACTTATTCGAAGTGAATATTCCTATTAAAATTTATTAGTTATTGAGTACTATCAACACAAAACCCCTCCTTCAATTAACCTAATTGCTCCCCTTATAAATTGCAATTCGCACACATCATTTTTGCCCGCAAAAAAGCCACAAACGTTATTCCCTTCTCATCTCCAGGAACAAGAAACGCAAACGTGCCGGCCTTTCTCGCAGCCCGACACAAGCAATCGATATCGCCCACTGCGAACTGTTTAGACGACGACGAGCATTAATGAAAGATCCCACTGCGAGCGCGTGATCGGGATATTGTTGTTACAAAAGCGCCGACAGGAAAACGAACGCCAAGATAACATCGGTCGGACTGTTTCTGGCCTCAAAGAGCATTTGATTTTTCGCCAGGCATCAATCTTTATTGCGATCCATTCGTTTCGGCCATTATTGGATCGTTGTCTGGCGCTGGCTTTTTAATTTGTTTTCGAGTTGAATTTTATTTGAGGTAAACGCGGCATCGCACTTTGAAAGAACCGTTCGCAGCGGCGAACCTATGAAAAGTCGAACTGGCGCTGTAACGCTCGATGGGATGTTTGTTTTGAAATGAAATCTCGCGCGGCGAAAAATCGCAAAATCATCTGTGGTTGCGTGAAACGGTTCTGTCCTTAAGGGTAGGTGCAATCCAAATGGCTAAAATCCATAATTTTCATCAGAATGTCTTGATACTCCGCCTTCCATTAAACAAAAATAAACAAAAATCAGAAAAAAAATGTTTCTTC